>JAEQBH010007292.1:0-108096 GCA_016808115.1 Tetrastigma voinierianum | reverse complement strand
TCAATCAATAATCTAACAAATTCTAGAATTTGGATTTCCGAACAACATATCAACCATAAGGATCAGACACTATTTCTTTGTTGATGAAAGGGGCTAAATTACTTGATATTCAACAGATCCTCGATCATTGTCGTACTCACAAACTCAAAAATATGTCTTGTTCCTTCTATTGTAATACCTTCCTCTATTCTAATTTATCGCCAGACTTTAAGTCACTTTTGCACTTTGTGTTTCAATCAAACCGTATTCATTTGGCCCTTATTCTACATTTAAGCTTATTCCTAATCTAACTCGTCTTCATTCAATTCATTCCCATTACATCTCGCCAGCTTATTCTCGAACTAATTCCTATTTCTTTTATTTTCCCAACTATGCAACCACAAATCAACAAAATTTAACAAACCAAAATAACACAACAATTCATTTCAACCATCATTTTATTTCTGATTCAATTGCAATGTTTGATACGTACGTGGGCTGAAGGTAAGGAAGGTCAGCTTGGGAGGAAAGTCTATCTTTTTCTTTTGGAAGAGGGCAAAGAAAGATATTAGGATCCAGTCTAGAGTATTCAAATGAGTTGGGAATGGAGGAATTTCATTTCCTTCTTTCCTTTCTCTTCTTAGTTTCTTCTCAACTTGATCTTCAATGAAGATCTCATTAGAGAGATCAACTTTCTGCTTAGCTCATATCTTGTCTCTTCCCCAAGCCGTTCATCAGGTTTTCCATTTCATTTCATTATTTCAGGAATTTGAAAGATTGTTGTTAATCGTGATCCAAATTTTCTAGCCATTCTTTCGCCCGTAGGATTCAAGATCCTTGCTTTGTCTCTATCATCCAAATTTTATTCTCAAAATCTTTTGTAGAGATCAGATAAAATTCAATCCCTTTTATTTGTTCTCCCAATTTGCTTCCCCGTTCTCGCCTCTCTTTCTTCATGATGGCAAGGAGCCTGAGAATCACGCTCAAACCGATTGTTATAAAAAAAAGATTCATGACTCACCTTGAGTTTCAGAGAAGATCGCGATCTCTTCCTTCATTTCTTTCTCGGTCCTCTCTTTGTCGGCCGAAGAACCTCTTTCATCTGCTCCTTCTCTTCTTTCAGCCCTTCTCTCCCATCAGCCGATCCTCTTTTAACTCTTTTCATAAACCCCTCCCCGAATTCTTGTTGCACATTCCACTCTTTTTCCCCTGCCTTCCATCTTTCTTCCGATGGCATCAGCCCATTATCGAATTATTCTCTTATGCTCCCTCGAGCTTTCTCCCTCTCTCAATGTGTTCTCGCTTCATAGGGGAGAACTAGCCAAGGGGATGGAGAAATCTAAGGGGCTTTCTTCATCCTACCCTTCATCAGTTCGCAAATGTGAAAGTATTATTTTGAGGAGGAGTTTCGTGGGTCTCCTCTTCATTCATGTTCTTATTTCTTCTCTGCTTCAATCAACACCCCTTTTCTTTTGGTTTCTGGTCCCTTTGCTCACTCCTGCCAAAGAGAGAGTATGCCTATGGACTTCTTCTTCTTCTTTCCTGTAATTCTTCACCCCACTCTTTAAACATAAAATGTTATTGTTGTCAAAGTAGGATCATCCCTCTTATTTCTTCATGGTACCTCATTATAGAATTTTCAATTACTACTCCTACATTGAGCTTGTACCCCTTCGTATCAAAGATACAAAGATATTGCTTCCCTCGCTTCTCTCATCAGGCACACATGCTTGGCTGGAACCAAAACAGAGGACAAGAAATAACCATACCTTAAATTTCTCGCGAGGTTTCTCGCTCGTGCTTCGGTCCTCCTTCCCTTTCGGCTCCCGCCTCGGTGCTTTTCCGCTGAGCTTTGGCAATCTTTTCGTACTCGCCTTCCAAGAGCTTTTTGAACTTGGACCCATGCTTGTGCCCCGCCATTCCATAGGCTTCGCACGGCCTTGGCTCCATATGGTACCCATACTCTCCGACTTTAACACAAAGATTGTCTTTCCGCCTACCGTATTTGAATAAAATTCTTTTCACCACCGGCCGTAGCCTGATTTTGATGAGCGAAAGCCTCTAACCTCTTGTTCTAATCATCTCCCTTGAAAGGGGTAATAGGATTTCCTCGAATCTTCTTCGCTACGAACCCTTTGTTGCATAGTGCTTCTTCCAAATTTGGAATGCTTCCTCCGATACAAAATCTTCTACTTCTTCTTCTCTTACTCTTCTTTTTCCTCGTCTGCTCTTTCTTCGTAAACCGGCTGTACTCTCGTGCTTCAGGCATCTCTTCCAAACGGTTCTTCCCCGTTGATTTCTTCTTCGGCTGCACATATTCCTCCTCCATGATCTCCCAAAGTTAGGGGGGACAAGGTTTGAGGTTTCAGCCATTTGAAACGGAAGGAAAGTTTTCTGGAGAGTCTGAGAGCTAGGGTTTTCAGGAATTGAGAATCAGAAGGAAGGGAGGACGAATGGTTTCTGGAGAGTGGAGCGGAAGTGGGAAGAAGTTCTCCAACAGTTGCAATTCAATCAAGTTTTTGTGGGCTACTTATTGTTTTATTAAATTCGCATGTCGCGACTTCAATGCAAAAGTTGAAATTATATGTCGTCATTAAAATTAGTAAGTAGTAAATTTAAACTCGCCTTAACCGGGTACCTTCAATGATGTCGCGACATAAAATTTCTTGTCGCGACATAATCAACTTTGCGGGACAAGTCAGTCCCTTGGCTACGACAAAGAATTATTTCATGTATGATGATGTCGCGACAACTCCTCTGTGAGGAATTTGCCTCGCTATGACTGCCTTTTTCTTCCTTCACACTCACCAGTCACGACATCAATCTTCGTCGCGAACTAATCAGTATTTGCCTTTATATTTAATGAACATAGGGTTTTTCATTCTTTATCAACTCTCAAATCCTCAAAGATCAAATAAATCAATTTCACACGCTAGCTCATACATGTATTCAATTAAATTTTCACAAAATTTGTATAAGAAAAGAATGCTTCCCCTTTTTCCCGTATCTCCTTCCCCGTGAATCAGCCGAGTCGTTCGAATTGTCTCTCTCATTTCCCTCGCATTTTTGCACAAGCACTCCTCGCAACATTTACGGAAAGGATTTGATTACACCTAATTAATTCTAGATTTCCAAATAGTCACTATATAAAATAAAACTTCTTAGAGAAAAAAATCAAAGTGAATTCTAAATAAAATTAAAAATTTGAAATTGAAAGTCTTTCTTAAAGGTCGCTCCCACGCCTACTCGCTTGAGTCCTTAGTCGGGACTTGCTTTGGTTCTTCTTCTTTCTAGATAACCTCATTGAGCTCTTTCATTCCTTCCTCCTCGCTAGATAGTGCTTCAGCCTTTTGTCCATTGACTTTGAATTCTTCTCCAAAGACGCTCCCACACACGTCTCCAAATGTATCGCTGACACCACTGCATGACCCACTCCATTCGATTTCAACTTTCGAAACAATTTTTGCTTCAGAATTAAACAAGAGGAACTCCTCGTTTCCCTCGCTCCGAACTCTTTCTCAAGATCCTTTGATCATGCCATTTATTTGTCTTATCCTTTGTAGATTCTAAGATATCATAGGCTTCATTTCTACTCCTTCCAGCCTTACATTTGGAGCAATCTCTTCCTTTGCGCTTTAAAATTCAAGTTTCAAACTTGATACCCACATTGCCTTGCATTCCAATTCTGTGAGGTAGCACATGGTTTGCCAAAACAATTCTGTATGGGGACATTCCAGGAGTTTCCTGTATGCAAATTCCGTAAGCCCAGTGCATCATCAAGCTTCTCGAAGACCAATCCTTTCCGCTGAGCTCACAGCCTTTTCTTCTAAAGTATTCTTTAATCTCCTTGTTGAAATTTCTCGCTGTCCATTGGTCCGGGATGATAAGCTAGACTCATTAAATGCTTGATCCCATACTGCTCATGAGTTTTGCAAATATTTTGTTTGCAAATGGCTTCCCCATCACTAACGAGTAGTTCTCGGTGTTCCAACCAAGCCAAAATATTTTTCGCAAGAAACTCACAACTCAGAGTTAGCATCATTCCTGACAAGCCACGCTTCCACCCATTTGAAACATAATCAATCGCTAGCAAAGATGTACTGTGTTCCTAAATGATGGTGGGAATGGTCCCATAAAATCTATTCCCCATACATCAAAAATTTGCACCACCATTATACCTCTTAGGGGCATTTCATTTATGCTGCTGATATTTCCACCCGGCATCTATCACAGCTACCTAAACCTTCTAATTCCAAGACAATCTCCAAGATAAAATAATAAACCTAGATTTGGAGTATCTTATGAGCTGTTCTTTTCTCCTGAAAATGACCCCATATGACGCCACATGCAGCCACATTCATTCACTTTTCCTCGTTTCATTTTCCGCACACATTTTCTTATTATCATGTCAGCACTTCTTTAAATAACAAAGGATCATCCCCAAATATAATACTCGCTGCCGGGCCTGAAGGTTTTCTCTTCTCTACAGCTGACCCTGAAGGAATTACTCCACAAGCCAATAGTTCACAATATCAACATACCATGGAAGCTCGGGAAGGAAACTTTAAACAAAGCCTGCTCATCCGAAGTTCTCTGTCAAGATACTTTCTCTTCTTCAAGAAGGTTTTTCTACTCTTGACAAGTGATCAGCTATCACATTGTCACACCCCTTTTTATCCTTGATCTCCAAGTCAAACTCTTGCAACAACAGCATTCTACCTTATCAATTCAGCTTAGCTTCCTTCTTGACATCGTACTGATTGTCGCATGATCGCATTTAATGATAACACGGGATCCCAAATGTATTGCCTGAATTTTCACAAGCAAATACTATGGCTAGCATCTCCTTTTCTGGGCCAGTTGAGCAATTTTCTTTGTGCTCATCAAGGTTCTACTACATAGCATATGGTCCCGAATATTTTCTCCTTTCTTTGCCCTAAAGACGCCCGCCACCAGAAATCACTCCAAGATCACACATTATTTCAAATCCCTGATCCCATTTTGGTGCAGCCATTATAGGTGCTTGAACCAATTTGATCTTGATCTCTTCAAAAGCAAAATTTCAGAGTCATCAAAATTAAAACCTTGTATCCTTCCAAAGTAATCGCATAGTGGTCCTGGTTATTTTTGGAGAAGTCCTTTGATGAATCTCCTATAAAATCCAACACGCCCTGCCATTTCTCGACTTTTACTCGTATAGGGGTGCAAGAGTTTTATTAATGGATACCTTGGATTGGTCTACTTCCAAATTCAAAGAGCGTAAATTTTATGCCTAAGAACAATACCTTCTCGTTACTCATAAAAATGACATTTTTCCCAATCTCGCTACCGGCTTGTCTCGCATCTGGGGGCACTGCTTCCGTGTTCTTCAAACACCGATCAAAACTCTGATCCATACACAAAGGAAGTCATCCATAAAAATTCCGCAACCTCTTCAACCAGTCTGAAAATATTGACATCATACACCTTTGGAATGTAGCAGAGCACACACACGCAAATGCAGATCCTTCCTAAGGCAAAGGTACCATAGGCATGTGAACGTGGTCTTCTCGTCCTCGTGCAATAGCAATCTGATTATATCCTGAATATTCATCCAAGAAACAAAATGAGGGTGTCTCGCTAATCCGCTCCAACATTTGATCAATGAAGGGTAAAGGAAATGATCTTTTCCGCACGTGTTCGGCCACCACGCATACCTCCACTGTCACTGCTTCGCTGGAATCAATTCATTTTTCTCATTGCGGATCACAAGAAAACTCCACCCTTCTTGGAACCA
This sequence comes from Tetrastigma voinierianum, assembly GCA_016808115.1. Classification (NCBI taxonomy): domain Eukaryota; kingdom Viridiplantae; phylum Streptophyta; class Magnoliopsida; order Vitales; family Vitaceae; genus Tetrastigma; species Tetrastigma voinierianum. The sequence goes on along the minus strand of JAEQBH010007292.1, from coordinate 102,341 downwards.
CATGGATCGGGCTCAACGGCGACTATCTCGAATTATACAGATAAAACTAAAGATTTCAAAGAATTTGAGGCTCTCTTCCTCGACTCACTTCCTTCATCACGATTCACTTCCTTTGATGTTCTTACGTATGGCTTTGAAGTTTCTTCTAAATAGACTTTGTAATGCAAATTGATGGATTGATACCCTTCAATTCCTTCAATGGACCAAGCTATAGACTCTTTATGCTTCTTTAAGATTTGCAAAGAACCTCTGCTCCTCATCATTACTAAGTTCAGCGTAGATAATCAACGGTCTTCTCTGGTGATTCTAAGTAAGCATACTTCAAATGACTCTGGCAATTCTTTCAAACACTAGGCCATCCAGCTTCTGCTCGATGAATCTCCTTCATTATTTTCCCCTTTGTCATTTCTGTTTTGCTTCAGGCTCAACACAGTTTCTATAAAATGAAAACTGCTGTATGAATAATCCAGAAAGTAGTCATCTTCACATATCAGAATTCATCTCTTTTCATTGATAAAATTTCAGTTAATATAAATCATTGTGAACATCGTATGTAGGTATAGACATCATCAACTACATTGGGTAATTTTCAAGTTCATATCTATATTCCCGCATGCTTTAGATCAAGTTGAAAAGCAGCCCAGCCTTCTTTCTCCAACCTCAAGGTAAGAACTCCTTTCGCATGCTCACTGTGTAAGGCAGCCCCAAAGAGCTAGGAATGGTCTCCAAGAGCGTGGGTACTTGTGAATCTTCTTCATGTCCGTAATGATGAAGTCTACCTGAAAACAAATTTCAATGCTGGATCAAGACATCTTCCAAGACTCTTCGTGTTTCACCATCGACCGTTCCGCCATTTGAAGAGTAAATGCATGGAATAACCTCCCAAACTTAATTTGCTGGGCAATTGCAGTGAAGGCATCAAGTTTATACTAGCTCCCGAGTCACAAAGAGTTTTCTCAATCCAATCTTCAAATGATAAGAACACAAAGCCCCTCGGGTCCTTCATCTTTTCCGCAATTTCTTTCTTTATCACAAAGATCGCAAGGGAAGTGAGATTCACGATCCCTTTCTTCTACTATCTTTCTTTCTCGGCTTCAAGATGTCCTTCAAAGAATTTCAGATAGAGCGGCATCTCGAGTCACCACTTCGTAGCTGGCATACCGATCTCTAGCTTCGAAAGGTTTTCAAAACCTGCAACCGCTTCCCCATCTTGATTTCGCACTCTCCGGGTGGAAATGGACTACAAAATCTAGAGCTCTACATCCTTTTATTCACTCCTTCTTTCCTTTTCTCCAAGGCTTCTTCCCTTTTCCTCGGGCTTTCTTCTTCTCATCACTGTCATTTTTTTCTTTCATCTTTCTAACTCCTTCCCACTTCTAAGATGCACAGCCATGCAGTCCTTTGGATTTTTCTTTGTGTCACGTGGGAAGGTATTCTTTTCTGCTTTGCGTAGTTAGGGTCACCGTCTCACTGGTGCCTGTGTTCTTCAGTGATTCCATTGGCGGTAAATTCCTGAAAATTGGAATTGGTAGTGTTTTGCTTCCTTAACTCGCAAACTTTGTTCATGAAGGTTCAATAGCTTCTTATTATCCCATGAAATGCAAAAGATCTGCCTTCAAAAGATCGGGCCTCCTCCCACCCCTGGAGTATTCATTTATGTAGTTCATTCTCACACGCGTCAAACCGTGCTGGTTTCTCGATAACCCCGGGCTGAGGGTCTCTCGTCCATGCTCAGCCTTGTGAAGCCCTCCACCATATGAGAAGTTCTCATGGTTCCTCGTCGGGTGGAGCAACAGGTCGGCAGCCAGTATTGGGCTTGAAATGGTGTGCCTCGTTCACCAGAGATGAACCCTTCCAAGATCATGTAATTGTTCTTCAGCCAGCCTCTCTTTGAAGACTTTCCTTCAATAACTCTTCAAACCGCCCTCATCTCATGGGCAAGTGTGTGTCTTCCTTCTTGCTTGTCCAAATTCTCAGGCATACGAAAAGTATCCAACTTGGCCTCCATGGGCCACTTACCCTGCTCACTCCATGATCCTCCTCCTCGTCATGTTCTGAAAACTCGCATGAGTTTTCATTGCACAACTGTGTCTTCAATCGCCTCTTTGCCTCTTCAAAGATTCTTCGTCAATGCTCCACAACATGAAGCATCAATGATCCCCTTGATATATCATTCAAGGCATGATATACAATGTCCATCCGAGTCTTCTCGTATCTATCCCATGCATTGACATCTTCTCAAAGAACTGCTTGTCCTTTCCGAGGCTACATACGCTTTCATCTTCCCTCCCCGTCGAAACACAATGATTTCCCTCCTTCTCTCCTGAGGTGAGAGAGTCAAAAATGAATCCACCCAAGTAGGCCTCTACTAACTCCTCCTAAGTATCAACAGCCATATGGTAAAGATTCATACCATGTAGCCGCCGTATCTCCTCGCAGAGAATTGGTACTAGATGCACTTGATGACTTCGGTCACACCCCATCTCAACTTCACTCCGTTAGCTATCCCCAGAAATCTTCCGCAAAGCTCGTTTTGGTCTCGTGGATGACCAAGAAACCGATGTCACGACCACTGTAATTAGTGCTCGGTTTAAGTTCAAAAATTGTTTGCATCAATAGCCGGGTCGCCTCGACAGAGTACTGATTCACAATCGGCTCAAGTCCCTCCATAGTATCGCGATCGGAGGCCTCTAGCCGCTTCTATGTGCTTCACCCCGATCCTGTCTTCGTCCCGCTGGCTGAGTTTTCCGCTTTATCTTTCAAGCTTCCTTGAGTGTTCTCTCTAATTCGTGGTCTCGCTGAATCGTATCGTTGTTCTCGTTTCCTATGCATTACAAAATTTCATTCCCCGAAATCAAACACACTATATTAATATGGATGAGTCCAATAACAATTATTTCAATATGGTTTGTTAAAGGTTAGTGGCTGTAATAACTGATCGTTGAAAATATTTTTGTTCTTTTCTTCAAAATGTCCAAATTAGCATTTCCTTCTTTCGTCCGACATCGATTTACTAAATTCGATCCCCGCACCCAAGGCCATAAAACTTGTCGACCGGATCGCAGTATGTACACAAGTGTATAACATCATCACCTGCTGAATTATTATCTAACCCCCGGCAACAATACCACATAAGACTCGTTAAGACTACATCAATAAATTGTTATGGATCAAAATTATCTTATTCAAATTTGAGACTTATTACCCAAGGACTATCATTCTAATCCTCAAGAAATAAACCATTAAACTCGAGTGTGAGTTTCTTTTAAGTATCACTCTGATTAAAAGATACTATAAGAATAAAGTCTCATTTCGTGTGGTTTTGATCCAAAGATAATCGCAAGTGCAATGTGTCGACAAGCACAAATGGATTTAAGGTCTTATATCGATCCTACGTAGATCTCAAGAATTTTTCTAACTCACTACCCCAATTACTTAAGCTCCATACTATTCGGGATCATAATACGATAGTGAGATTTTCGTTTGAAAGCTTGAAATGAATGATGTAAAGAAAATGGATGGAAATTAAATAAATGAATTGAATATTGAAATATCAAAATAACAAATTTAGATTTAACAGTTATCTCTAAAGAAAACATTGAATAATCAGCTATTGTGAAGAATCAATTCCTACAGTCTGTACTGCATCTTTGGTTTTCTGAACTACAGATCTTTAAAACTAGTCCAAGGATTAATATAGTGTGACTGGATCTCTCCATACCACACAGTTCATCATCTCACCTCAATCGCTTTCTCTCGAATACGGTGAAATAACTACTTTTTAAAATTCAGTTGCCTGCTCGGTGCATTTTTCCTTTCTCTCAATACTCATACCCACAACACGGACTGTTGCACTGAGCTCCTTCAAGTGAGTCACGGTCAGGTCATACTATACTAGTTCTCACCTCAAAATTAGAATAGCTTACTTTTCCTTGATTAGATCCTTGCTAACACTCCATTGAATTCACTATTCGAATCGAGGCAAACCCCGCCTACTTAAATTTATAACTCCTCTACTCAACTCATTCTCGCTACAAGCCAGAAGAGGATGCATTGATTTAAATATACAGCTGATTAGATTCAAGAATATCGTGCTCAAATACTTCCTAAATTGTTTCACTTCCTCGTGAATGCCTTCTCTCGTGTCACCCGTAGGGCCTCCTGGAAATGTGAGTCGAAACAACCTCGCATGGTACAAAGACTCGAAATCGGGATCAATTCCAAGATAACGCCAAAACCAAAGAAGTCGACGTTTAACATCTGAAGTTCAATTATTATGAATGAAATACTGCAGGAAAGATTATTTCTGACAAATAACGCCAATTCAATGGAAGCCGGGTTCCTAAATTACCATTATACCATACATTGGTTTGCCGATCAAGAAAACCATCAGAATCGGAACCTGGGTGTTCGAAATCCTGCACTTGTCTGAATTCGAACAACTTACAAGAATTTTAAGAAATATACATCTACATTCACCAATCCTTTACAACTAACGCTCAAATCCAAACAGAACGAAATACACACTAATCTAATCTAAAATAAATGAAAAGAAAAACGTAAAACAAAAGAAAGAAAAGAAAAGAAAAGAAAAGTTAAAAAAAATAAAAATACGTGGAGCCTCAAAGAACCCGCATCTCTCTTCAAGCTTCGCCAAGAACTCCGCTTCGCTGGTAGTGTAGCTTCGTATTTATGTGGTTCAAGTCAAGCTCCTAATTCCAATGCGCCTTTTACGGATTTCCGAATCTGACCGCCCATGTGCCACGGTTTCTGTGTCGCGACCTCAATGCCCTTGTCGTGAATCGCTTAGTTTGGCAATTTGTTGCATTTACTGTTAAGAAGTCATGATATTCCTTTGTTTTCTTGTAGCACCTTTATGTCGCGATAAGAATCAATGTCGCGACATCAACCTTATTCTCCGCAACCTTTAAATGATGGTTTCTCGATGTCGCGACATCGGGCGGTCGCGACATCACTCTGGGCGGTCTTACAGGTTTTAATCGTTGCCTCGGCGTCGCGACATCGATCTCTTGAACAGTGGACATCGCCTCGCGTCTTCGCAGCCCTTCAATCGATATTTCGATGTCGCGACATCAATCTCGTCGGCATCACTTTATTGCCTCGCGAAGCCAATTGGTCAGCCCGTGTCGCGAATATCGATCTCTTGTCGCATATCGCCGAGCTCCGCGTACTTGAACTTGTGTCTTCTTTATGTCGCGACATCGATCTCTTGTCGCGACATCAACTTTAGTCTCCTCTGAGGCTTCAATCGGTGCCCCCGATGTAGTCATTCCTCAATCCTCGCCGCGGATGCTACTTAATGTTTTCAAGCTTCCACTAATTGTTCCTCGATGTCGCGACATCAATCTCTTGTCGCCATCGCCAACTTTAGGAACCGTGAATCGTGAATCGGGTAGATATCTTTCTTATGTCGCTACATCGCCCTGGTCGCGACATCGCCTAAGTCTCAAGAACCTTCAATCGATGATTTCCTCACGGTCGCGGCACGCCACCCTATCACACATCACTTTATGGCTCTGCAGCTTTGAATTGAGCAAGTCTCATGTCGCGACCTCGATCTCTTGTCGTGACATCAGATTATGGCCTTGCGCCTTAAATCACAGGCGGTGTCGCGACGCCGCCCTTCCGTCGCGACTGGCGCCTTAAAATCACATAAGTTTCATCTTTCAAACCCGTCATAACGCCGCAGCTTCTCTCGTCACTAATTCTCCATCCCTCGCCGCGATTATCGCATCTTCTTCGCCGCGACATCACGATGTTGTCGCGACATCATTTTCTAAGTCTCCGTTAGTCTTCAATTGCCTTACATTGTAATGCCCGCCGCGACCGCATCAAGTTTCCTTCGAATTTTCCGACAACGCGCGACTCGCATAACTGACAATAAATGCAAGCCCAAAACCCGCAAATATTACATCTAAATTGGCTCATTTCGTTCGCCATTTTCTCGTATTTACTCCACCGATTGTCATTTTTTCTACCGCTTTTCCTCTTTCTTTCACACTCCCTGCTAATAACAAATTGGTGAGTTTCTTCATAATTATGCATATTAATTATTCCTTTTCGGATGAAAATCAAACAGAAAAATGGATTAAAAATAGATGACTTTTAAGCTCATCAACAGGTCGAACAAGTAGTAAATTGGATTTAAGTCCAGATATCGATCCCACAGAGATCTCAATAATTCTCAATCAACTACCCCGACTACTCAAAATCTACACTATTTGGACTCTGATAGACAATTGGAATTAGCTTTGACAACTTAAAATAATAAAACTAAGAAAATCAATTAATAATAAAATGAATTGAATATTGAAATACAAAATAACAAATTAAGATTGAACAGCCTTCCTCGCAAAAGACATTGAAAAGAATGCTACCTGAAAACATCAATTCCAAGCACGTAATCGATCTTTTGCTTATTGAACCACGTATTTAAAACTACCTCCAAGGAATATAATAAGGTAGCTGGATCTCTCCCAAACCCCACAATTCATTATCTAAACCTCACTGCTTCTCTTGAAGACAGTGTTAAATAACTACTTTTAACTGGTTGCCTTGTTCCCGGTATTTTTCTTTCAATACTTCATACCCATTAACATGACCGTAATCCGAGCTCCTAAGATATACCACGTAATGCATCTACACTATAATCGTTCCTCTTCCTCCAAATTAGAACAAATTTCATCCTTTCCTTGATTAGATCTCTCGTTAACACGGATTGATTTCAATCGAATCGTAGGTGGAACTCTTCCAGGTGCTTAAATGATAAATTCCACCTCGCTCTCGCCTCCAAGTGAGAAGAGATTTATCGATTTAATTACACGTAGCACATTGGGATCACCATTGCTGCCCCCATACCTTCTCAAATGTGAAACCATTACTCTCGTGAATTCCTTCTCCCCGGTGTCACTAAGAGGGCCTCCCGAAATCGAGCTTGAGACAATTCTATTTACGTATGAGACACCTATTATTGGGATCGCACAGAAAATATACAAGACCAGCTAGTAGCTTGTAACCTGAAGTTCAACAAAGATCGAATAACATTTATGCAGAAAGATACTCTCGACGATAGTGTCAATTCAATGGAAGCCGGAATCTAAATCACTAGATTACACCATACATTGGCTTGGTCGATCAAGAAAGCCGTAACGCGAACTGGAACCCGACCCCCGTAATTTGTTCGAATTCAAACAACCGCATTAGCAATTTGAAGAAATATGAATCTGCATTCATCTTAAACTTTAATAGTGAACGTTCAGATCCAAATTTGAATGAAATACAAACTAATCTAAAAATAAAAAAAACGAAGAAAAGAAAAGAAAAGAAAATTAAAATACAGGAGCCTTCAGCAACCCAGATCTCTCTTTCAGTCGCCAAGAGTTGCATTCATTCTGGTGAGTGTTCTTCTTCGTATTTATACAGTTCTGAAGTCGGGCCCTAATTCGTATGCACTTCTTGGATCAGCTAAAATGGCCCAAGAGTTAGTTGATGTCGCGACATCAATTCTTGTCGCACTCGTTGTCTTCAATATGTCGCAGTCTTTGTTTGGTCGCGACGTTGTCTTTGCGTAGCTGATGTCGCGATGTGCCCAAGGACGCCGCGCATCTTTTAATCGGTAGGTGCATTTGATGTCGCCGACAACTAAATGTCACGCGACCTCCTTCTCTCGGGAGGGCTGTCGCGACCTCGATGTTGTCGCACTTTGGTCTTTTTGAAGCCGGATGTCGCGACATCTTCTTGATGTCGTGACTCAAGTCTTTACAATTGATGTCGCGGATAACTCGTGTTGTGCCGCGAATTTCTTTCTTCTCCTCTACAATCGTTGCCGCAATCACAATGATGTCGCTGACTTCCTTTCCTGCGGTAGTTGATGTCGTGACCATCTCTTTAGCCGTCGTTGTCGCCACCTTAGTTTCCTGTAAGCCGATGTCTGCGACCGCTTCTCGATTCGTTGCTGATGTCGCGACCACATCCGCATGTCGCGACATACTCGTTCGCCCATTGTTTATCCTCCGTCACACCTCCTTTGTCGTGTCGCGACCTCATTATCCATCAGATCGGGTTTAATTCGTCGCGACTCCAAGGATGTAGCAACATCATGTCTTCTTCTTCATCAATTTCCTGCTGCTTGCCTTTGAGTTTCTTTTCTTCTCATCGCCTGTACTGCTTTGTCTTCACTACGCTTCATTTGCGACCGGAGCCTTTGAGGCCAGCAACCCGACATGCATTTTGATTTCGTAAAGCTTCATGACATCAAATTCTTAATCATTTTGCGCTTCTCCTCGCCGTAATCTCCTTCAGCCTAATTATATCACATCAAGCTACCCACATTCTCGCTCCTTTACTACAAATTCCCTCGCTTTGAATTCCTCTCACAGACAAAGTAGCTTTGGTGAAGTTTATTCCATATTCTTGCATATAAATCAATCTTTTTATATAAAAATCAATCAGAAAAATGGACTGAAAATAGATGACTTTTAAGCTCATCAATGTCACAATTATATAGAATATAATTGTGTGTGTAGGCCATTGGAGATGAGATTGTGATTTGCTCAAGTGAGCTAATTTGGGTGATGGTTGATATTGTTGAATTGGCTAATGCAGTGGTGATTGTAAAATCGAGAATATATGCATGTTATGTATATTGGTATAAAAATGGTTGAAATGGCATAATGCATTTCATGTGCACCGGGTAACCTAGAAATTAGGTGTGAGTGCATGACACGAGTTTTTCTGAAAAACAAACATGATTGCGGAAGGAATTTCACAAGATGATTTTTCGGAGAATGGGTTGAGACGTTTTTAACGATAATTTCTATTGAAAGTACCGACGATCAAGCTGTGAGTTCTCCAACACATCTCGCCCCCGTAGGGTAGTCCCATCTTTTACCGATCTCGGTAGTTTATTTTCAAGAACAATAGTTTTGTTTTGAAAATTATATTTTTCTCATACATGTTTAGACAAGTGAGGGAGTCGGTGAGGACTCTAGACATGGAATGGCATTTAGACATTCAAGTAGATCACGTATTTACTTGAGCGCAGTGTTTACATCGAGCATCAGATATGCACTTAGTGAGAGTGCAACCCATTTAGGTTGATTCCACTACTGGGCGATAGCTGACCCTGTCGAGGGAACATTTTTTTTAGGTACAGGGGGCGCTCGAGAAGACGGCTCATTTTAGAGACCGATTTTGAAGAAAGCCGGGTTGTGGCTTTGATGTTTTTGATACTATGTATTAGAATTGTAGATTTTAATATGTATTGTTCAGAGTAATAAAATAACTTTTGGACTATTGGAATATAGTTGGGTACATACTTGATGAGTATTGATGCAGGGGCCCAAGTGGCCATTTTTACTTAGGTATATGTCTCGTGATACGAGACGTATAGATTTTCCTCGTAGATCGACGGTAGTCAACCCGGACACTCTGCCTGGGGGCGTCACACAACCATCATGACACTAAGTTACTCGGGCACCACCTCAATACATCCCTTTTACTGGATCCATTCATTCACATTTAAATCTAAAATATGAAAGTAAATCACTTATCATGTACTCAGAAGAGTCCGATCACGACCCTCTTACCATAATTACATACCCGACTATTTAGACAATAATCCCAAAAGAATTTAATTACAATTATTTTATACAAAATACTTTTTACAAAAGTAATATCAAGGCCACACATTGGCTTCCATAATAATCACAAATTGCCTGAGTTGACTGCCTCCCGTACACTCCATTGCATTCGAAGGGGGGTCCCACGACGGGGTGAGCAATGACCAGTAGAAAAATTTTCCTACAAGGGCTACTCCTCGCCTAAATGCACATGCAATGAAATACATAAAACATCAAATCATATTCCATATAAATAATGCAATCCTATATGGAATGTTCCAGTGTCATGCATGAGATGAGACTCCTCATGCCCATAACCCGAGTCTCGATCGACTCCCTCACACTTGCAACGCTAAGTGTGAAAAACCAGTCATTGGTGTTTCACCCAATGACTTAAACAATCGACAACCTCTAATTTTAATTCTATCAAATCCTCGTGTGTTTCCGCGTGTGGCGAATTTACTTGGTCTCACTAAGAAGCCAGATGCCTTCTAACACTTTCGTGAACTTACATCGTCGAACGCATATGTCTAACTGAGAATAAAATTTGGGTCTTTCACCCTAGGAGGGGGGGATCCTCCCTATCTTGCTTCACCTGAACACACGTGATTTAATATTATTATTGTTTTACACAATCGTGAGTCTCGATTTTGGACATTGTCCCATTTCCGAGCTCACCACACATTCACCAAGAATGGTGAATAACCAACACCATGCACACACACCCAACTCGACGCGATGTGACCGTGCATATGAAATGCAATCATGTCATTCCATGCTATGTCATGCTACATGCAACATTTATAAATTCCGGATAATTATATTTCCTACATATAATTTCCATTAATCACCATTTCCATATTAATACATCACACAAACACATATTAACATGAGTTTTGCACACAACATCATGTTATTTATTTTTCCAACAATAACACACAAAATTGCCCAAATCTCGGACCCACATAAACAGGGCACCTCTCGCCCCTTCACCGGCCATGAACCACGTTCATCCACACGACATGTTTGATACCTAAAAACTCAACAAACTCAAGACATCAGTCCCCGGATTAAAACCAAATCTCAACACGCCCTGGTTGTTTGCCCGAAATACCCCAAAATCCCGTCCTGATCGTCCGAAAAACAAGCCCCGAAATTCAACTCGATCGTTAGGAAACAACCCGTAAATTCGGGCCCCTGACTGCTTTGAAAACGGTCTTGAAAATTCATAAAAATTCCTACACTCAATCCCAAAATTTTGGGACTGAAATTTACGGTCTCTCATGGCCTCTAAGAAAAACCTCAAGCCATTAAATGACCTTTAGGCTAGAAATAACTAAAGTAGGAAAATTCCCTACCTCGTGGAATTTGATGAAACTCCAAGATTTTGGTACCCATGTGTAGCTCTCAATGCGTGGATTGACTTTGCTTTCAAGCCCGACGAAACCGTACTCTGCCCGATCTCTCCCCTAGATTCTAAGAGAAGGTAGAGCTCTCTACCCTCTCTCTCTTCTCCATCACTCTCCCGCACTCACTGCCTCTCTTCTCCAAAAATGGCCCTTCTCTCCCTTTTTTACTTTTCCTTCTTTCTTTCTTTATTTTTTATTTTTAAGTTTGGATGTATGGCCCACATTGCACCATGTGTCCATCACTCATTCGGTCCTGCTTTCATCCTCGAACAATTATTTATTTCGCTCAATTTATTTTAAAATGAACTTAGCTCAAGCCAGCTTTACTCTCAGATTGTCGAAAAATCTCGTCTTTTGGAATCACTAGCGACTTATCACTAAACTCGTAAAAAATTTCGATTGTCTTTGCATCTGACAAAATTTTCTAGGTCACTGATTTCGCAAGACAAATTTCACGGCGTGCAGTCCGCTTCTTGGCCATCCAAGATCTAGAGAATTCCTAGGCTTCCTTGAACCATTATGACAATTTATTATTATCATTATCATTATCATTTTTCCATTTTTGAAAATTTCTAATTTTCCCGGGTTTTACATTCTTCCCCCCTTAATAGAATTTCGTCCCCGAAATTCATGCATACTAGCACACACAAGCATAGGCATATGCAATAGTCATTCTAGTTCCATTATTAGACTTCTAATATTAGACAACGCACCTTCATCCCTCAAATAGGAAAGGATATGTGGCCCCGCATCAGGTCCCCGTCCATGTCGCTCCTCCACTCCCTGTTACCACAAGACTTTTACTAACCGCACGGTCTTGGGTCACAAAACCTGATCCCGACTATCCAAGATATGCACTGGTCCCTCCTCAAAGGTCCCATCAATATCAACAGTAATTTCTCCCCAATCCACTACATGAGTTGGATCTGGAGTATACTTCCGGAGCATGGAGACAGGAAACACCCTGGGCTGACACTGATAAACTCGATGGTAGCACCAACCGATATGCAACTGTGTCCACCATCTCGAGTACCTATAAGGGCCCACATACTCGGCGCCTAGCTTCTCGCTTGTCGGTCCGAACACCACTCCTCTTAGGCATCACCTTTAAGTAGCACATCACCCACTCAACTTCAGGTTGACGCCGTCATCGGCTGTAGCTCTTTCCAGATACTCCGAGCCGAAGAAGCGCTCTCGAATGAAATCCACCTTCCGAGGTGTCTCTAATCGTATCCGCATCGCTGATAGAACGCTCCCACCCTCTCGTCCAACATTGATGATCGACATGGCTTCCCATATAAGGCCTCATAGGGTGCTATTTGAATACTCGCCTGATAACTGTTGTTGTAAGCGAATTCCACTAAGGGTAAATGCTCCTCCCAACTACCCTTAAGATCCAGGACGCATGCTATCAGCATGTCCTCTAAAACCTGTATTGTCCTCTCCGACTTACCATTTGTCTATAGATGAAACGCAGTGCTCATCATCAATCATGTCCCCATGGCCTTTTGGAAACTCTTCCAAAAGTGTGTCGTAAATAATGGATCCTTGTCCGATACGATAGAGACTGGCACTCCACGTAGTCGAACAATATCCCTAATATACACCCGACGTATCTCTCCAAAGATGAAGGTCATCTCGCAGACCGCTAGGAAAGTGTGTAGCCGACTTAGTGAGTTGGATCCAATTATAACCCATACCGCATCATGTCTTCAAGTGTGTTCGTGGGCAAGTGGGTCAAGAAAATCCATCGCGGATATGCTCCCACTTCACTCTTACTACCTCCAAAGGTCGAGTGCCTTGTCGCTTCGTGCTCGCCTTTACTTGCTGACACGTGAGACACCGTCGAACAAAATCCCTAACGTGTTGCTTCATTCCGCTCTAGTAATACCGAAACGGCATCAGGTTCATCTTCATGCCACCTGACGCACAAAGAAATCGAGCATCGAACTCCTGTAGGATCTCCTTCTCGATCGCCAACTGTAATCCACAACCCGTCCCCTATAACGAAGACTACCATATGTGTGGATGGCCTAGCCTTCGTCACCCGTACCTGACTGTACTCGGTCCCTGATGGACAATATCTTTGCGTCCTACCCCTGGGACTCGATCACCCTGCTCAGTAAGGATGGCTTAGCTACCAAACTCCTTAGCACTCCTCAGCCCCATCATCGTATTCATACCTCAACCGGCCCTTACGCCTCGCATCCGCCACTCCCGGGAAGCCACCCAGCTAGTACTCCCGTGACTTCGAACAGCGCATCAACTACTACATTTTGCCTTTACTAGAATGGTAATGCAAAGTGAAGTCATAATCCTCTAGGATATCGCCCCATCCATCCGCTGCCTCATGTCGAGGTCCCGCCTCGTGTGAAGATATATCTCAAACTCTTATGGTCCGAAAAATACCAAACTCCGCTTCATCGATACGCATGGCGCTTCAAATCTTAAGGCAAAGACTATGGTCGCTAACTCCAAATCATGTGTAGGGTAATTTCGCTTCATGATCTCTTTAGCCGTCTCGGGAACCATAAGCCACAACCCTCCCTTGACCGCATTAAGACACATCTCAGCCTCCGTCCCAGGCATCACAAGACACCGTGTACCTCCTGGCCCTTGCTTACCTCACCACTGGGAGTCAGAGGCAAACCTCCCTTTTCAATTCCTGCAATGCCTTCACACGTGTCATTCCACTCGACCTTTGACCCTTCCTCAGTAAACGTAACCCGAGCGCTCTGGGGGCGTAAGTGCTCGGTCTAATAAACCCCTCGGGGCTTCAACACTCTCGTTAGCCAGTTCTCAGTTCCTCGCCTTCAACCAAGGCTATCCCTATGAGGAGTCATAGAAATGGGCAATATATCAGGGTGTAACTCAATGATAAAGTCCACATCCTTGTGCAGAGGTAATCCCGATAGCTTATCCAAAAAGACATCCTCTAACTCGCAAACCACCCGAGGTAAACTCAAATCCCGTCTCCTCTCATCCTGTAGGGCAAGGCTTGCTAGCCAACCCATCAACTGTCCACTACATCTGGAGTTGTGCATGGTCTGGGGTAAAGCATCATGCTTCTCTCTCTAAAACGTAACACAATAACGTCCTGTGTGTAGGCGATAACCCACCTACAATCACAATCAATGACGACTCTATGGGCTGTCAACCAGTCCATCCTAAGGATGACATCGAACTCCGATATGTCCACATCCCCTGTCCACAGCGTGGATAGGAACCGTGAGACCCGACTCACAATCCTGACATATCTGATCGACAATCACCCTAGTTCCTAGGGGAGAATTCACATACAACTGCTTTTCCAAGGTTTCAACCTCTAAGCCCAAACTTTTCACACATTATGCAACTATAAGCATGAATATGATGCCTCCAAATTTAAAACAAATTATCTTAGCCAAGAAGTGCGAGACCAAACGCACCCAGGAGCATCGACCGACCGCAAGCCTCGGGCCCGCGGCATCAACGTAGAGGTGCCTCGGGTCCCAAAAGTACCAAATTTTTAACCTCGACCCATGCGGGCCATCTGCGCAATAGTAGGTGTCAGGCAACACTCGGGATCGACACGGCTCGGCCCATGCTTCTTCGGTAAGGAGGAGCAAATCATGTCAAGGCAAGATGTCCCACTGGTGGGATGATTGAAACTATGATGTCCCATACCGGTGATCTCGCCTCTCGTGGATAATCCGGGGCCTCATGTGCCTGTGCTGATGGCAATAGTAGTACGTCATCTCCGCTCCCATCCGGGCTGCCCGACCGACTCCGACTCTCGATAGCCGCGGGCCCCGTCTCGAATCCGCACGAAATTGTATGTCTTCTACTTCTTCCTAGAGATAGAAGAAGGATTGATTCTCCTTCATCTTAGCACTAGTCAGATCCTTCTAACTAGGTCGGAAACAATGACCCTCCACTACTCCAAGCTCCTCCTCCCTTGAGGGATCGAAGGATCATATGCCTCGAACCTCCGGGAGGCATTACTCGACGACCCCCTCGACTCCCCTCGTTCCTAATTACACCAGCTCTCAGTGATGGTGGCATCAACCACACCGCTTGCATATGGTAGCAACAAGAAGAACAAACAAACCTTTATGGAGGTCTGAGCGAGTCTAAAGCCCAGTGGTCCGGGGTTATTACTCCTCCCGTCCACCCCGATCCTCTTCCTCTCGCTAGCCATCTACATGTGTCAAATAGCAATAGAGTTCTCAAATTTATATCTCAGTCTAACTAGTAATGCACATGCCATCCACTAATAGACTTTAACATCATGAACTACACCGTTCATCCCTTTTTCCTTAGTGGTGCATAATGCCAAACACTAATACACATTAGTTCCCGAACTATCATGTTCGGCTGGTTTTCCTCGAACCCTAAGGTTATGTTTTCTAATCCTAGTGTTCCATATACAATCCACCATGTATATTATTTACATAAATCACCACACATATCACACAACATATTAAGCACAAAACACGCAACACACAACAATGCATGATCTAGACCAAAGGTATTCGTATACCTAAATTATGTTACCAAGCTGCGCTTATTTCAGGAATTACTTGTGGATACCCACATTTGAGCTCCCTAGGTACCGCTTACCTAAGCTCGACACTGCCGTGACACACAACTGAGGGTCCCGTTGACAACCGCTCAACTCGAATTTCGTGGATTTTGGGTAACCCGATATCATTAATCGTTGTATCCCATTTATCGGATCCATATTTTCTACGCACCGCATGTTTCCTTTGCCGTGAAACTCTCCCAACATACAACTCAGATAACCATAACCCATCTGTATCTCCACGTATAGTAATGACCACACAGGGTCCATTTGTCCATATTCCCAATATACAACTATATCACAACTACTAGTGGACACCGAGTTACTCGGCACCACCTCAATACATCCCTTTACCAGGATCAATTCATTCACATTTAAATCTAAAGTATGAAAGTAAATCACTAACAAACCGCGGAGTCCCCGATCACCGAATCTCTCCCTTACCATAATTTGCATACCCAACTATTTAGGATACACATGTCAGTCCCAAAAAAGAATTTAATTACAATTCTTTATACAAAATACTTTTTGTAAAGTACTAATAAGGCCACAAGACGGGGCTCTCCTTTCATAATCATGGCCTCGTCGAGCGCTATCTCTCAGACACCCCATTGCACTGCAGTGGATCCCATTTGCATGTGGTGAACAACGGCCAATAGAAAAATTTTTCCTACAAGGGCTACTCCTCGCTCTCAAATGCACATGCAATGGCATACATAAAACATCAAATCATATTCCATATAAATAATGCAATCCTATATGAAATGTTCCGTGTCATACATGAGATGAGACTTCTCATGCTCACAACCCGAGTCCCGATCGACTCCCTCATACTTGCAACGCCAAGTGTGTAGGAAAACCAAATATCGGGTGTTTCACCCAATGACTTGGAAACCATTGACAACCCTATAATTTCCACTTCATCAAATCCCATGTGTTTCCGTGTGGCGACTTCAGGTTCACCGCAGCTTCGCAGATGCCTTCCCGACACTTCGCAAACTTATCGCCCCGACGATATGTCTTACCGAGAATGTACCTGGGGTCTTTCACCCTTGGGAGGGGGCGGGGGATCTTGGCCCATCTTGCTTCACCCAAACACATGTGATTTAGTATTATTATTGTTTTACACAACCGTGAGTCTTCGATTTGACGTGCTGTCCCATTTCGAGCTCACCATACACACCAAGCACGGCGAATAACTAACACCATGCACACACACCCGACTCGACGCGATGTGACCATACATATGAAATGCAATCATACCATTTCATGCTATGTCATGCTACATGCAACATTTATAAATTCCGAATAATTATATTTCCTACATATAATTTCCATTCATCACAATTTCCATATTAATACATCATGCAAGCACATATTAACATGAGTTTTACACACAACAACATGTTATTTATTTTTCCAATAATAACACACAAAATGGCCTAAATCTCAAACTCACATAAATAGGGCACCTCTTGATCCCTTCATGGCCATGAACCATTTTTGGTTCCATTCATTAACAAATTAAAGTGATACTGAAAAACTCACAAAATTCAAAGACATCGCCCCGGATTAAACCAAATCTAATACGCCCAGACCGCCCGAAAACGCCTCCCAAAATCATGTCCGACTATCCGAAACAATCCCTAAAATTTAGTCTTTAACCTGCTCAAACAAATTCGAAAATTCATAAAATTCTATACTCATCCCAAAAATTTTGGGATTAAATTTACGCTTCACGCCTAAGAAACCTCCTGCCATTAAATGACCTTTAGGCTAGAAATAACTAAAGTAAGAAAATTCCCTACCTCGTGGAGTTTGATGAAACTTCAAGATTTTGGTACCTACTCATAGCTCTTGATGCGTGGATTGACTTTTTCTCTTGCTTCGATGAAAACCGAATGGCCCGATTCTATAGATCTTAAAGAGAAGCGAGTTTCTCTCTCTACCCTCTCTTCTCCGTTACTTCCTCCATCACCACACTTATCTTCTCAAAAAATGGCCCTTCTCTTACCTTTTGACTTTTCCTTCTTATTTATTTATTTTTTATTTTATTTTAAGTTTGGATGCATGGCCCATTGCTTGGCTGTGTCCATCACTCATTCGGGGGTCCATCACCGAAACAATTTATTTCTTTTCGGCCTCAATTAGTTTAAATAAACTTAGCCTGCCAATTCCTTCGACTCTCCGAGATTTTCATATAAAAATCTCGCTCTTGGAATCACCTAATACTTATCACTTAGAAACTCATAAAAAATTTCCGATTGTCTCAGAAATCGACAAAATTTTTCTAGGTCACTAGATTTTGCGAGACAAATTTAATCTACTACAAACTGCTTTCATCCGAGACCTAGAGAATTTTCTAGGCTTCCCTAAACCATTATGACAATTTATTATTATTATTATTATTATTATCATTTTTCCATTTTTGAAAATTTCTAATTTTCCCGGGTTTTACATGAACAAATGTCCCGAGTTTTGCGGTAGATCTCATTTTGCCCTTGAATTTTTTTTGTTCCAAGATAGCATTCTGATCGTTACTGTAGTCACTCATGCCTATCCCGTGAAACAAAGTCACAAACTAAGCTGGAAATTCCTACACACACATGGGATGTTTAATAGAGGAAACGGTAGAGGCATGACTAAGCTACAAAAATAAACACTGAGACCGGAAAAAAGTCCATGAGTAAAGTGGGGCATATGCGCAAATCTTGACAACATTTATGCACCTTATCCTTCAAAACCAAGAAAAGTAATGTCAATCTGATTTAATTATAGCAAAATTACAATTATCGACTCCAAATATTAGAAATAGATATATAAAGAGCATGCAATACCATAAATACGGACAAAATACTAATAAATTTTTTAAAAGATACTTATACTTGTAATACAAAATGTAAAGGTAGAATTAGAGTTTCATCTATGGTTCAATACTAAAATGTACTGGACTTTAATCCACTACAATCTAAAAGGAATAGAACTTTACTATAAGAAAATAATAGGTGGAGTTTAGTATTAAAATCCTGAATCCTTTTATAAATTCCATATTTGGGGCTCCTGAACAAAAGCTACTTTTTAAAATATAATAACTTTTATGAATTTTATTTTTATGTCTTAACCTTCATTTTAATTATAGTTTCATTAAAACATCTGCTTACGTGCCATGTTGATATGATAGGGACTCGGAGTCTTGTTAAGATATGCAAATAAAATTTTTTAAATTGTTTATTTAAACAGTAAACTTTTTAATCATAATTAAAATGCAAAAGTTTTAAAGTTCAAGATTTTAATACCAATTTTCCCATAAAATAACCACCAAAGACCAACCAATATTCCAGATGCAAATTAAAGCACATAGGAATTAAGAAATTCAAGTCAAATGAACCCAAATTCAAATGCATTCTCTAATATTATTGGGATGTGGCCAACTTTTACAGAAAACTGCCAGAAAAAGTCTGAAAAGAAAATGATAGCAAACTGGAAAATGGGATCATCAAGTGGGATGGATATCTACTAGGGATCATGGTTTCATGATTGATAATTTGATAGGGATATCTATTGTTTTTTTCCTAAATTAAAAAGTAGAATTACTAAAAAGATATTTCACAAAATATATTCAAACTTTGTTCAAAGTTATTTGGAAAACACCAAAAAAAAATAAAAAAATTGTGAAAGGACCCTTAGAAAAAAAAATTGAGCAAATTAAAAACATACTTCAATTATGATAGATAGAGAGAGCTATGGGGGTCCAGCCCCATAAATGCTATTGCAACAACAACCATTTCATGAGGAGAAATTTTCTCCACCTTGACACAATGTCGTCGAACTCCTTTGTATATATGAGAATTGGCTTGCTCTACCTAATGAAATCAAGCTTTCATTTCAACCAATGGAGTTCATCCGATGAACAAACCTTTGCCTATAAATAGGCTTCAAGGAACATAATCTAAGTAATTCCAGTAGATTAGAAAGAGTTCTAGAGATTATTCTTTCAATCATAGAGAGTTCTAAAAGCATAGTAAAAACATCTGGGTTATCATACCTGGGAGAGTGGCAAGAAACATAAGCATTCCACGTAGAGAGTATCGAGAGGAAAACTTAAGTGATCAGGAGTACTATCCTGGATGTGTGACATCTTGTGCCAGTTTTATCTCATAGTGAATTATTTTCTCAGATTTGCCTCTTGGAGGTTTCCCTAATTATGATAATTTTACCACGTTATATCGGGTGTCACTATTATCTTACCATCTTATTATCTATAGATCAAGCTACCATCCATCCACTTAATCTTCATTTCCTAAAGGTCGTCATAACCACCCATCTGGCCGCTTATTATATGGATTTGGTCTTAACTCCCCAAATTGTTATTTACATTTTCGTGTGGATTGGCACAATTCCTTAACTAATTATACTTGCTGATTGACATCAAGCACCCAAGTATTCATTTGATTTCCCGTGGATTGGCACTGTCACCCAATTGTTGTTAACAATACAGCTGATCGGGCGGCCACCTAAATATTACTTGTTGTAATATTCCACAGGTCACTCACAATCCTAACAACTAGTATCGAAGCGTGGTTCGAGTTTGAGTCGAATCATAGCCAAAAGTTATTCGGGTCCCATGATTAAATTGACAACAACAAATTATACATGGAAAATCTGCGATGGAGGATCACAATCAAGGATTTATATGATCTTATTGAGGGAGATAATGCCAAGTTAAGTGACATGTCAAACGCTGATTGGAAGAAGTTGAAGAAGAAAACATTGGGTGCCATTCGCCAGTGGGTGGACATCATTCTCTACAATCATGTTTCCAAATAGATAGATCCCCATACTCTTTTGAAGAACTTGGAAAACATGTACGAGACAAAAAACGCACAAGCAACGATTTTCTTGATGCAGAAGCTAATGAATTTGAAGCTCAAGGAAGGTCAATCAATTGTCGAGCATTTGAATGATTTTGAAGGAATGATCGAGCAATTATCAGTTGTAGGTCTCTCTCTTGATAATAAGACCCGAGCATGCTTGATACTCTAGCCATTACGTATAGAAGTTGGAACACTTTGTGGTGTCTCTCTAGGAAATTCAGCCCCATAAGGAAAAGTCACATTGGTTATGGTCAGAAATAGCCTATTTGATGAAGAAATTCGAAGGAAGGACTTTGTGGGCAATGATACACATGCCCTTGTCACAGAGAATAGGGGTTGAAGCAAAAGCAAAGGACCATCTGGGCATAACAAGTCAAGAGGCAGATCCAAGTCTAGAGGGAAAATAAAGTGTTATCATTGTGGAAAAATAGGCCACATGAAAAGGAACTGTAAGATCTTGAAGCAAGGAGTAGACAAGAGCTAAAAGCAGGAAGACGAAAAAAATATTGCCGCTACAACCTGTACCAGTGACAATGAAGTGACCTTACTTTGCAATTAAGAAGATTGTTGTTGTCCTCAGAGGCGTAACAATATGTCGAATGGGTAAAGGGACTCTAAGAACATCATACCATTGCGTCCCTAAAAGGGAATATTTCTCAACATACAAAGCAGGAGACTATGGCATGGTGAAGATGGGAAGCAAAAGTGTTTCCCAAATCGCAGGGATTGGTGACATCTGCATACAAACAAGTATGAGGTGCACATTAACGTTGAAATATGTGCGACCCATTCCAGACTTGTGTCTGAACCTGATTTCTGTGCATATGTTGGACAAGGATAGATACATCCACTTTATTAGTAGTGGCAATTAGAAGCTTACCAAGGATCATTGGTGCCGGCATGAGGAAGATTATGTTATTCAAGTTGTACAAAACACAAGTGAAGGTGTGTGAAGGACACTGAAACAAATGGGATGATAATATCTCTTCATCGCGCGCCAAGCGACTAGAAAATACGAGAGAAGGTTACAACTTTGGCCAAGGGTATCCCTTATTCCTATGACCAAAGACAAATCATCAAACCCTTGTGGCCATTTCTTATTTGGAAAGCAACACAGAGTATCATTCCAAAAGAACTCTAGTCGAAAATTTGAGAAATTGGAATTAGTACATTCTCGATGCTCGTTAATTCACGGAGGTAGATTCATTGGGTGGTAACAAATACTTTGTTACTTTCATTGACGACGCTTCATGAAAGACATGGGTATACCTATTGTATACAAAAGGTCAGGTATTCCAATATTTTCAAAAATTCCATGCCATGGTGGAGAGAGCTTAATAGAAATCCCTCCTGCTGACTCTCAACCGAGCACGGTGGATAATACATCTCCAAGGGGAGTTTAAAGAATATTTATCCAAGTATGGAATCGTGCACAAGAAGACATTCCCGGTACACCATAGCAGACAAATAAAGTTGTAGAGAGGATGAACTAGACCATTGTGGAAAAAATCTTGTGCATGTTAAAATCAAGCAAATTTCCTAAGTCATTTGGGTGAAGTCGGGCACTACATTCTACATGATCATCAAATCACCATTAGTTCCTTTGGACTTTGATATTCCTCAAAGAGTTTGGACGGGAAAATATGTTCCATACTCTCACTTAAAGGTGTTTGGATGCAAAACATTCATGCATGTACCGAATGAGCGAAGATCGGTTGATGATAAAGCAACCCCATGCATCTTTCACGGGATATGGAGATAAGAGTTCTGATAAAAGCTATGATTTTTAGAGAAGCAAAAGATAGTCGTATAAAGATACGTGTGTTTCATGAACACAAAACCATTAAAGATGATATGGAGAAAAGGTGATGGTGCAAACTCACATATAAAGGCATTGCAATGTGACACTTTGGGACAACCTTCAACAGCGCCACTAATGCAGTTAAGAGTCAGTTTCAAATTAGAACTAGTGGGCTGAATTTGAAGAACCACCATCGAGGAGGAAGAAAGCGGTGATGACGCTGGATACGAGAAGTGTTGGGATTAGGAGCCGAATCCTCTCCACTAGAAGAAGGACTCCCATTGAGACAGATAACTGCAGAACGCAACCCCATCTACAAGGTATCCAGCAGTATATTCTAATTCATCGATGACGGGAGCCCGAAGATTCTAAGAAGTACACATCACAAAGACAACATCAGTTTGATCAAAAGCCATGCAAGAAGAGATGAATTCCCTTATGGAAAAAGTGATACTTCACGAGCTGGCATAACTCGCCAAAAGAGTAGAAAAGACTACAATAAATGGGCATTTAAACTAAAGAATGATGACGAGAAGTCATTAAGTACAAGGCTCGCCTATAGTAGAAAGGTTTTGTTCAAAAGTAAGGTATTGGATTCTTGATGAAATCTTTTCAATTGCTAGAAAATGTGTTCAATTCGAAGCTATACTAGGATTGTATAATAGTATGAATCTTTAATTGGAGTAACTCGATGTTAAGATCGCATTTTGCATGGTGATCTTGAAAGAGATCTTTTTGAGCAAATAGAAAGCTCAGTGAAAGGGAAGTGGAGAACATGGTCAGAAGTTAAAGAAAAGTCAATATGAACTTAAACAAGCGCCATAACAATGGTATAAGAATGTAATTTCTTTTCATGACAAGTCAGGAGTACAAAAGGATATTTGCAGATCCTTGTGTTTATGTTCAGAGATTCCGTGATGATAAATTCATCATACTCTTGTTATATGTTGATGATATGTTGATTGTGGGTCAAGATGCCGATATGATCCAGAAGCTAAAAAGGGAATTGTCAAAGATGTTTGACATAAAGGATTTAGGCAGTGCAAAGCGTATCTTGGGAATGGAGATTCTGCGAGATAGGAAGGCAAAGAAAATCAGGTTTCACATAGAAATATATATTGAACGGATGTCAGAAAGGTTCAATATGAAAAATTTAATCTCAATTTCTACACCACTTGTTGGCCATTTCAAGTTGAGTAAGAGACTCTGTCCATCTAGGAAGAAAGAAAAAGGTGAAATGTCAGTCATTCCATACTTATTAGCAGTTGGAAGTCTGATGAATGCTATGGTGTGTACACGTCCATATACATCTCATGCAACTGAGTTGTGCGCATTACTAGCAATCCTCGTAAAGCACACCGAGAGGCAAAGGGAATGGATCTTCATATCTCAAAGGTTTTAAAGGCATGTTTAAGTTCTTTAGGGGATCATACCATCTCTTGAAGGTTATACATATTATGATATGGTCAAAAGTCCTAGATTGTAAAATTTACTGTGGGGTACTTATTTAAATTTGTAGGGGGAGCTATATCATGAGAATCAAAGCTACAAAAGTGTGTTTCACTATCTACTATACAGAAGTAGAGTATATTGCAGTTACTGAAGCTGGAAAAGAAATACTATGGATGAAGCGATTTCTTCAAGAAATGGATTTAAAATAGAGAGACTACATAGTAGATTTGAAAGTCAAAGTGTGATAGTCAAAGTGCGATAGACTTAAGTAAGAACACTATGTATCATGCACGATGAAGCACATAGATGTGAGATATCATTAGATCAAGAAAGCTATCAAGACAACTGCTCAAACAATGTTATTCAGGATCAATTATGAAATACGGCTGATGTGACACCCCAAATCCAGGTCCCGTTTGACAACCCATCAATCCGCGGAATTTTTGTGGATTTCGAGTGACCTGATACCACACTATTGTGTCCCATTTATTGGGATCCACAATTTTAAAAAAATCGAGCAGAGTCTCCTTTGTTCGGGGAGCTTTACCTAACATACAACCTCGTATAATAACATAATTATAACCTAATTCAAGGTCTCAACATAAGTAATATCAATTTCACAATAAGATCCATCTGTCTATATCCCCAATATACATCCCTTTACCGGGACCCATTCATTCACATTTAATTCTAAAATATGAAAATAAAACACTTAATTACAGTCTGTAACCGTCTAATCACGACCCTCTTACCATAATTACATACCTGACTATTTAAACAATAGTCCCAAAAGAATTTAGTTGGCTAATTCTTTAT
Source organism: Tetrastigma voinierianum (assembly GCA_016808115.1). Lineage (NCBI taxonomy): Eukaryota > Viridiplantae > Streptophyta > Magnoliopsida > Vitales > Vitaceae > Tetrastigma > Tetrastigma voinierianum. Next base: position 77,784 of record JAEQBH010007292.1, on the reverse strand, counting down.
ATAAAATACTATTTACAAAGTGTAATATCAAGGCCGGCCACATCGGCTTCCTTCATAATCACGGCCTCGTTGAGCGCCTCGTCTCCTTGTACACACCCCTCAGATCTATGAGGTTCACTAATGAGGTGAGCAATGCCTGAGAAAATTCTCCTATAAGGGCTACTCCCAACCTAAATGTACATGCAATGGCATACGCACATCAAATCACATTCCATACAGAAAATGCAATCCTATATGGAATATTTCATGTCATGCATGAGATGAGACTCCTCATGCCCATAACCCGAGTCCTGATGGACTCCCTCACACATGCAAATACCAAGTGTGAAAACAAGTCATTATTGTTTCACCTAATGACTTAACCCATTGGACAACCCTCCAATATTTATTTAATTTCATCAAATCTCGTGTGTTTTATGGGTAGCGAATTTCCGGGGTCTCACCACAGGCTTCACACACCTTCCGACACTTTCGCGAACTTTCATTGCTGGATACATATGTCTAACTGGGCACAAATTCCTCGGGGTTTTTCAACTCTTGGGTTTACCCCCATCTTCCTTCACCCAAACAAAAATTTATTATTTATTATTGTTCAAAAATATATAACTCGTGAGTCTCGATTTTGGACGTTGTCCCATTTCTGAGCTCACCCCACATTCACCAGGAATGGTGAATAACAATACCATGCACCCACACCCGACTCGACACGATGTGACCGTGTATATGAAATGCAATCATGCCACTTCATGCTATGTTATGCTACATGCACAATAAGAGCTACATGCAATATTTATAAATTCCAGATAATTATATTTCCTACATATAATTCCCATTCATCACAATTTCCATGTTAATACATCAAGCAAGTACATATTAACATGATTTTACACACAACATGTTATTCAATCAAGTAACAACACACAAAATGGTCTCAATCTCGGACCCATAAATACCGGCACCTCTCGATCCCCTCATTGCCATGAACCATTTTTGGTTCCATTTGTCAATGAATCATTGTGACACCAAAACACTCAACAAAACCCGAAGACATCAGTCCCGGGATCAAAACCAAACCTCAACATAGTCCGAGATTGTCTCGTAACTGTGACCGGATTGTCCATGATCTTGCAAAGAAGCCGGAAAATCCCTCTCCTTTTCTTTCTTTCTCCGTCGTTTCTCTCCCTTGTTTCCCTCTCTTTACTTTCCTTTTTTTTTCTTTCTTCTTATCCACCTGAACCCTCACAGGCGACGCCCCCCCCAAAACTCCGGGGTCCGCTGACTACCCGTCAACCCGCTAATATGCCAAGTGAGGTCGGGTTACCCGACGCCATCGGGGAGAAAATCGGGCGTAGTCTCCTTTGTACCTGGGAGCTCTACCCACCACATAAACCCGCATATCCTCGTCCCAAATGGGCCAATATATGCAATATATACAAATATGGATAAAACGCCTCGGGGCCCATGCAACAATATCCATAAAACATATACAAACTATGAATCCAACTATATCCCCAATAGTTACAAGAGTTAATATTTTTACCTTAAACAATACATATATTAAACGTAGCGGTTCTAATACATGTACAACCACCAAAGCCACATCCCTACTTTCTTCATTAATAAATCTCTAGATCGAGCCAGTCCTCTCGCACGCCCCCAGACTGTAAAATAAAGGGGATCCCACGCACGGGGGGTGAGCTAAAGCCCGCAGAGGAGAATCGCCCCTAAGTGGGCTACTCTCACCACCTGCCGCAAAGGCAATGCTCCAGCAAACACACACTCCGGGCAAATACATGATCCTACTTGAATGTCTGTACATGATTACCCCATGTCACAGTCCTCACCCGACTCACCACACTTGCCTAAGCCATATGAGAAAATAATCATTTTCAAAACAAAACTTTTGTTCTTGAAAATACACTCACAAATATTCCCAGAAAATACGGGACTACCCTCCGAGGTGAATTGGTCAAGAGCTTTCTTCCCAAACACGCTGTCTCATCCTGCTCTGATCGCCGGCCCATTCTGAACTCACCTCCTAATATCATCTTGAAATTCCTTCAATCATGATCCATGAGGTCATCTGTCATGCACTCACACCTAACTCTTAGGTTACTCAGTTAGATATGAAAATGCACATGCTCATTTTCAAACCATTTATTAATAATATGACAATATGCATATTTTCAATCAACTACAATTACACTCATGTAATTTTAACAGATCACCATCACCCAATGTAGCTCACTTGAGCAACTCATAATCATTTCCAATGGCTTATAACACAATTTAATTCCATGTATCAGAAAGTCATTGAACTAACACATTAAAATAATGTCTTAACCTATCTAGTTCCACACATATCAAGCCATTCGTTTCATACCATTTCAAGCACACAACACATGGGCAATTACTATCCATTTCACACAAACCCGAGACTATTTTTACAAATCCCAAAGATGGCCGGGCTGCCCACGGCAGCCTCAAGACTCCTACATCGGTTCCTCTGATGGAACTCGTTTCATTCCCAATTCGCCCCTGGTCACCAAAGATAATTTATTCAATAAATTATCACAAACACCCCAAATTCTCGGGCCCCTGGGGGGGCTCGTGAAGTGGGTCATTCACTCGCAGCCCACTCATCCTACATCGGCTCCAATTTTTTTCAAACTACTGGCTAGCTATTCTGCCTCATGCATACCAACATAGAATTTAATACAATACCTCTAACACAAATAGCTCATTGGTCATCAGCTTCTCGGATCGTCACGACAGCCCAAGAATCTCCCAAAATTTCACAATTCGTCCCATTTCAGATCGATCCTACGCCCATTCCCCACTTTTTTTCCATACACAACACAGATTTAGCCAAAAATTCTGAATTAAAGACACCCAACAGCCCCTACCTTCGCGCTCTGACGGTGGGAAATCCCCAAGAAATTTAACAATTCGTCCCATGTTTTCGGGGATCGGGATCAAACGCCCTCACGGCCTCAAACCAACCGAAACATGGAAAAACCTCTTAAAATGGGAATAAAACGTTGAAGTAGGGAGAAAATCCTACCTCTTGGAGTTGTCAAACCGCAAACCTCGGGTCCACGCGCAGCTCGCTCCGGCTGCAGAACGTTTTCCCCATCCGCGGAATCCAACTATCATCGCGTGGTATTTCTAGAGAGGCCGAGACTCTCTCTTAATCACCATTTTGCTCCTCCACGCCACGCATCTCCCCCAAATGGACCCTCTATCGTTTATTCTTTGTTTATGAGAAGATGACTATTCTTCTCAAAATTACAAGTTTGCCCCCTCATTTAATCCACTCTCTTACTCGTATTTGATTTTCGTGCACTACCTCTACTGGTCCATATCATTTCCTCTACTCATACCACTTATGGTACATGAGTCTGAGTGCTATATGCGCCTCATTTATCAAAACTCATTTACTCAAGACCTTAAACCGCGATGCTCGAAAAACTGTCGACTTCGACCTGCCTTTAAAATTATGAAATTTTACGTATAACTAGATTTCACGAGACGATTCTGCAACAAAGATAGATCCGCTTTTTTCATCCGAGATCTAGAGAATTAATTACGGATTTTTAACCGTAATTACAATTTGTAATCAAAATTACTATTTTGCCCTTATTCCAGAAATTGGAATTTCTCGGGTCTTACACCTTGTTTGCTCCACTCCCATTTTCGCTTTTTCATTTTCCAATTTCTATTTTCTTTCATTTTCTCCTCCTTTTCTTTTTCTCTTTTCTCATTATTTCCTTTTTCTTTATTTTGTTTATTTGTTTCACCTTTTTTTTTATTCTCAACCCTTTTTACTTATCCTACCCATATTGATAAAAAAGTGGGGGAAACTTCCCCCCACTTTCCTCCTTAGCCACTTGTCATCTCCACCATGTTTCTTAATTTCTTTTCTTTTCTTATTTTGTTTTCCCATTAATTCCTCCACTTGCCACTTAGCTCAATGTGAGCCATTCCCACAAATGCACCACATGGCTCATGCCATGTGTCACTCGACACCCGATGCCTCGAAAAATGTGAAATTCTCACTGTCTCGAATTCAACGCCGTAACTAGATTTCACAAGACAAATTCAATCTGAAGTTCCTATTTCACATTCGAGATTCAGAAAATTTCCGCTTCCAACCGAAATACTATTTTACCATTTTTAGAAAAATTGAATTTTCCTGGTTTTACAGTTGATACGATGATGAAAGTCATTACAAAAGAAAAATTGGCATAATGTATCAAGAACACGGGCGTAAGCTCCTACTAAGGAGTCAAGAAGACTCCCACCTTCATTTATTCGTCGTGACCGGTCTCAAGGTGGGGAGATTTGTGTCCAGCTCCCACAAATGCTGTTGCAACAACAAACTATCCATGAGTGATATGAGCCAAATTTTTATCCACCTTGACACCACGTCGTCAAACTCCTTTGTATGGATGAGAATTGGCCTTTGTTCCAGCCAATGAAATTGGTTTCCATTTCAACCAATGGAATCCATCCAAGGAATAAACCTTTGCCTATAAATAGGCTTCGATGAACATAATCAAAGTAATTCCAGCATATTAGAAAGAGTTCCAGAGATCATTCTTTCAATCATAGAGAGTTGAAAGGATAGGTGTGAAACAACCAAGCTAGTCACATCGCAGTTTAGTTTGCAGTCATAATGCCCATAGTTACACCGAGTGATCGTGGAGCATATCCCGAGCGGTGACATCTTTTGCTAGTTTTATCTCATAGTGATTATTTGATTTGCTCCATGAGGTTTCCCCATTCTCGAGGGTTACCATGTTATATCGGGTGTCATTACTATTTTACCATCTTATTCTCCTGCATATCGACTAGCCATCCATCTACACTTCATTTCTCAAAAGCGGTCAGGCATAGCCACCAATCCGCTACTTTTATTGGCGCGGATCGCCCAAATTCCTCCAAAACTACTTATTTACATTTCTGTGGATTGGCACAGCCACCCAACTGATTATAATTTTGAGGATTGACATTGCCACCCAAGTTGCTCATTTGATTTCTCAGGATTTGCATCACAATCTAATTGTTTCTAACAATTACATTTGATTGGCAAAGCCACCCAAATATTACTTGTAATATTCCATAGGTCACTCACAATCCCAACAAGAACAACATTTTGTTTTTTGTTTTTTGTTTTTTGCAAGTTCTTCCTTTTTCTAATCATTCAGCCAAACCCATAGCTTTTGAGTAAAATTCACCAATTTTTTAAAATAAAAAATAGAAAATTTTAATATCACTCAATTTTACAAAAGTATTCTCTTATCACTTTTGGGAATTTTGTGCAAAACATAAAGATTGGATGAAAAGGATGGATGAATAAAAAGCTAATGTAAATAGAGACTTTGTCTTTCAAATATATATTAGTCTTTACAAAAGAAATTTTGTTTTTTAAAATTATATTCACATAAAATACAAAATTCAATTAAAAATTTAGGATAACAGGGAGAAAGAGCTTAGATTCTAGTCCATTTGGAAATACACAACTCTAAATTTAGGAAACAATAAGAACCACCAAAAATCAACAAACTATAAATGTAAACTATAAATGATATGAAAGTTAGCTCAATGAGTCTAAATTCAAATTCAAAAATGAACATCATCATGAATATTTTATTCTCAACAACTAATGCAGTTGAAAGGGTCAGGTTAGAGACTTTCGAAATAGGGCCCAAAATATTTTTGACTTAGAATTTTTTGTTTTCTATTGTAGAACTATAGATATCTAATATTATCAAAGAATTTATTTTTCTTTTCTTTTCTTAAAAGAAAAAATATAATCACATAAAACATATATATTTCATAAAATGTCTTTATAAATACCTTCATTGATAAACTTGAGCATCTTTATTTACAACGTCCTCAAATTCAATATAAAAACAATAATGGATAAACAAAATGAGAAAAAAAAATAGAACTAATTTACTTTAATAACTTGGTTCACAAAATATCCTTATAAATGTCTTTATTAGAAAATTAAAGGTCGCATTTTGGTTTTCAAATAGGTTAAATAGAATATGCATATTCAATATCATGTTCCATTATATAGGAAATGCATATTTTTTGATATGATTTCCAATGAAATATGATACTGTTAGATAGTAAAGCAATAAGCATAATATCCAAAGGTAGCATATTTAATGAAATATATTATTTTATAATCATATTTAGTTTTTGTTGGAGTGTTGACTCTAGGACATTCAAATATAGTAAAATTACTGGTTGAAATTTCAGTTTTGAAACATGCAAAGTATACTAAAACAGTAACAAGTAAATGTAAAACAGTTATATAGAAGTGTTACACTGAAAAGATAAAGTGTGACAAGAAAGTGTTACACGTAACAGTTTCTGATATATGCAAACTAGATACTAACTCGATTGTAGAACAAGAACTATGTGACGCCCCAAATTTCAAATACTTTTTTTTCTCATACAAGAGCTCGATACAACTCCTTTACATACCAAAATATATGAAACTATATTGTTCTTAATATATTTTACAAAATGCTTCTCGCTGCCACAACCCGGCCTTCTTTGTACCACGGCCTCTCGATGGAGTGTCGCCTTCCTCGTACCTAGTGGGGTGGTGTCCACCACGGTAGCAGCCCAAGAGTGATAATCTCCTACAAGGGTTACTCCCCACCTAAGTGCACATGCAATGATTGCACAGAAAACACACATTCAAGTAAGATACCTACATGAATGTCAATGCATGAATGTCCTCATGCCCATATCCCGAGTCACTCACCGACTCCCTCACACCTACCTAGGCCAAGTGTGAAATACCAACCATCATTTTGTTCCACCAATGACCTTTTTCTAAAACAATAATTTTTTTGTTTTCTTTTAAAAATTTGTAACCCATTGGAAAAACCTCCAATGCTCATTTGATTTGATCAAATCATGCGGTGTTTATGCATTTGTGGGCCACATTTTTCTAAGCCACCACGCAAGCCGCACTGCCGTTCCAAACATTTTCACGAACTTACATCGTCTGATTCATGTCTAACCGTGAATAACATTTGGGTCTTTTCACTCATCTTACCCCATCTTGCTATGCCCAACACACGTATATTTATTTTCATTCCTTTCAAAACCGTGTGACTCATTTGGACTTTGTCTCCATTACCCGAGTCCACCAATCAACACCATACACAGTTTTGACCCATAACCGTGTGCCTACGCACACCAAAAGCGCATTTTCATCCTGGTTAAGATAGTTTTGGCGTGCTGCATACTAACTATACACTAAGCCGATTGACATGCGCAGTCCATTAGTACTACTTCACTCTCGCTTCAAGGTTGTTTTCGTAGTTTTGCAGTGTTTCGTGAACCTCCTCCATCATACTGCTTCTGACATCGCAATTATGCCTCGATTTATGCCGAAGCTCGTATAATTCTCGGTGATTTCATCAAGCCCGATGAAGAACTATCGAGGCCGAAGCTAAGAAAATGCAGTCGGAGGATACGTATGCATGGAGAATTGGCATTTTCGCTATGGCATAGCGAAAATTTCGCAATGGTAGTGAAAATTTCGTAATCCTAGCGAAAATTTCTCTATGCCACATTTTCGCTATGATAGCGAAATTTCACTATCATAGCGAAAATTACTGTGCATAGCGAAAATTCAAATTTCGCTTATGTCGCACTTCCGCTATGATAGAGAAATCACTATGCATAAATAAATGTCGCTCTTTGTGATCCAAACTAATTCCGCTTTTGTACAATTCCTCTTTGCCCTCAATGTAATCATATTATTTTTGTTATTTTGGTATTTCACATCTTTTGTAAGGCTATATGCTTCACTTTATGGACAAATTGTAACCCTAACTTTAATCCACGCAGCCTTTCACTTTGGTTCCGCTTTTCTTCTTCTCTCCTTCTTTTTCTCATTTTTCTTTCTCGACGCAAACACACCCCTTTGAGGATGACAACTCAAAGGATGTTTGCATAAGCCTCAAACCTTGGAAGAGGAGGGGTTGCTAGGTTGGTTAATGGTGGTTTGCAGTGTGTTCCTCTGCTTTAAATGGAGCAGGTACTGCATTTATGTGTTTCAAACTTTCCAAACTAGGGTTTAATGCTATTTAATGCACTTTTTCGTCAATACTGCATGCTTTTAAAGGTTCAAGCAGTATTTCTACGGTAGATACACTATTATTCATTAGATGTCATTTACGAGCCACCTAAAATGAGGCTGAATGTTATATTTTCAATCACAAACATTAAATGCTCAAGAATGCTTTCGTTCAAATAGGAATGTTTTTTAAGGGTCGCTGCAAAGCAACAAGATCCTATGCATATAACACTATATGTTTCGCTGCCCTAATGCGGTAGTGAAAACCTTGAGGACACTTTATAACCTCGTGATAACAATCTAGTGACCTGCCTTCAAGGCCCCCTCTTCACATCTTGTTTTAAACTCCGCCGCTAACCTAGTGACAAATAACATCCTCACTTTTAAATGCAAAATCCGAAAATCCAAATGAAAGCCTCACCATTTTTGAACTATGATGCAAATCATTGTAAGATGAAAACTACTCTCGTGAGCCTTAATCTAGAGCCGCTATACCGCAAAGAGCTCACGGCGCAAGAGTGAAACTCAGATACAAATATCGTTGATTCCGTGATCACCCTACCGCGCACGAATCAAATGGCGTCGCTGCTTCCGATGGTGCCAAATCGCGATGATGAGTTGATATGTACTGTAATCTTCATTACAAGTATTGGTGACCTTTTTAACCCAATTTCATTGTTTAGAATATCGTTTTTATTTTACTCGTAGTCACTGGCCGGTTTTTATTTTTACACATTTATTATTTCTGCCAACACTAATAAATATTTTCGCAAGCTTTGTAATTGTTCCTTGCTTGGTCTTTTGTGTCACAAGTGTTTATGCATCACTGGATAGAGGGATATCGTGCATCGCAAAGAGTTAGTGCACCAATTGAGCAGTTGTGAAGTCAAGGTGCACAGCAAATGGATCCTCTACCCGAGGAACAACAAAGTCGCAAATGTACCCAATGCGAATCCAATCATCAATGAGGGATCACATAATGTTCCTCCTAGAGTTAGTGCTCCTTCCCGCGCATCATACACCCGCCGAAGGATGTGCGCAGGGCGATCTCTATCCGGTGCCCCTACTCCCAACTTCTTCATGGTATGGGAAAATGAAAATCCATACACACACATTCGATTCAGGAAGTATGCATAACTTTTAAGGAGTGGTATAACCGATATGGATTTGTTAAAGTTGAAGGCATTCCCGTTAACTCCTCATGACAAAGCCAAAATATGGCCTAATCACTGAGGCTTTAGAACAATTAGGTTCTGGTCGATTTTCAAGCCGAATTTTTGAAGAAATTCTTCAAAGACAACCAAGACCAAATAGCAGGCAAATCTACACTTACTCAAATTTCTTATGACAATGAGAAGTTTTATCAAAGGTTGGGAGGTTCATGGAGACCATCAAGGCATGTCCAATACCCATGTTTGATACATGGATGCTAGTGAATCATTTCATGATGGTACACTCCCACTACGGTTAATCATTGAAACTACAAAGGGGGTGGATCGGGCAAAACCCGTGATGAAGTCATGGACTTTTTAAACTATGTGGCCGAAACCTCCAAGGCATGGGATGAACCGAATCCAAGGGAAGATGAAAGAATGAGGCCTTCGACCCACCAAAGGAAAGTACTTTGGCACTTTCCAAAGACACTTTTATGATGAAAGAAAATCGACCACTTCTCAATCTAAGGTCGAGGAGCTTGAAATGAGAAATCAGAATACAAGGCAAGCAGCTGAATGAGTTGTCCGCATCTCAACCAGCCTTGTTTTAATTGTCACCAAATATTACCCCTGGGAAAGCAACGCCCAGTTCCTTCAAGTAAGGGGAATTAATGCAAGAGCATGCCTATGTCTTAGGTCAAAATAAGCCACCTACAAATGCTCCTTATGGCAACACCTATAACCCCAATTGGAGAAATCATCCCAACCTTTCATGGAAGCCAAAACCACCCTCCTCGCATATGCCCCCAGAGCACAAGCACAGCTGGCTCCACCTTGCTACAGCAGCCACCCCCTCCACCTTCTTCTCCCGCTGAAGCAGCACCGACCTGAAAGGTGCGGAATGGTTGAGGAGCAAAGCCACCAATGACCAAACCAATCGAAAATTGAAGCAAATAAAGCTCACTCAACAAGAAGGTAGACAAATATACTTTGAGTTGCAAACTCCATTACTGTGCCTGTTCAATCTCAGCAACATGGTCTTGAAAATGTTCTTCCGTATTACAGCAAAAACCTTAGTGGGAATACATGAGATAGGATCTGTAAGTGACCCCAATGCAAGAATGGAAGAAGTAAAGGCTATCATCACTTTGAGGAGTGGAAAAGAAATTGAGCACCCAATGCCCAAGATTGTTGAAGAAACAAAGAAAGAAAGCGCGAGTTCGAACTCGAGAAAATAATAATCGTAGAAGATTCAATGAAAACATGCCCCTCCGGCTTCTCAAGCACTTAGAGGCAAAATACAAAATCACTTAACCAAACCGAAATGGGAGGTGCCAAGGCAAGTGAAGGTAAACATTCCATTGCTTGATGATTAAGGTGTCCTAACATATGCCAAATTTTTAAAGGATCAGGCAGAATATCAAAGAGGGTCAAGTACGAAAAGCCTTCTAAATAACAAGTCAATGCCATCATTCAGAAAGCAAGACCCCAAAGTGGAAATACAAGGATCCGTGATCCCCGGCTGTCATCGGGCCAACATCGAGAACTTGCATTTATAAAGACCGCTGACTCGGGGCCAAGTGTAAACTCCACGCCATATTCGCATATAAGCAAAATGGGTTTAAAGAGCTTAAAACCCACCACATCACCTATCATTAGCCGATTGATCGGGTAAAATCTTATAGTCACGGAGGGATGTTGGTAAAGGTGGACAAATTCTACTACCCAAAGGACTCAGAGTACTTGATACCGCAACCAATCGCAGAATCGGGCCTAATTATGTACCAATCATCCTCGGGAAGGCCATTTTTGGCCACTTCTAATGCGAGCAATCAATTGCTTTAATGGAGTCATGCGTACTCACACTGGCAATACGCGACACCGGAGCTCAACATTTTCTGCCCTCCGGGAAAGCAACAGCACAAGCCGCCAGGCGACGAGGTAGGGAATTTGATGAAGTCTCGCCTCAATCGTCCAAGTGCAGGGAAACCTAATGCTCAACACACACACGCAGGAAGAAACGGGTGAAGAAAAGCGGCAGCTTGAAGGAATTGGATCGGCATCAATCACTCACAAGAGCCAATGATCTCCCCCAACACCACCAAGTGGAAAGAAGCTCAACACAAAGGAGCTGAACATGAAGGCCAATGCAAGAACAAAGATTTAGAGGCGTTGAAGAGCTCCTCCCTCCTGATCCTCCATGAATGGAACCAGAGCAGCATTTAGCTGGTTTTGGTCTTCCACCGAGACCAAACTACGTACCAAAAATTTTGGTTTTTAGCTTAATTTGGTCAATCGCTTATTCGATTTTTTAATAATTTTCCTTATCTACTCAATTAAATATAGAAATTTTAATTTTTAGTAATTTTATTTTTATTTTATTTTATTTTAATTTACCTAAACTAAATTTTGTGTTTTTCAAATAGATGGAAATGGCAGTATGAATTCAGAATAGTAGCTTAAATTTATTCCTACGACTCTCGCTTCTGGAAACATTTCAACCTACAAACGATTTTTATAAAAGGGCCCCACTATTTTCGTCATTCCACACCTTCCACACTTCCTCTAAGCCGCCCCTGCCGTGAGCCCCCTCCAATGCCCCCGCACTCCTCGCCCCGCGCCCCGCCCCTATGCCTGCCCACCGAGCCCCATCGGCCGTAGTCGCCGCCGCCACACTCGTGCCCTCGAGCACGGCGCTGTCGCAGCTGGCAACCGTCCCGACCTCAAAGACACGGGGCCACCCTGCCGCCAGTAGCGTTCTGGCAGCCCGCTACCGCCTCCCTCATCGCCGGCCGAGCTCCCCTGTCCGTCGCTTTTGCGCAGGCTGAGCTCCACCCGCCGCCGCAAGGCTCCCGCCCGTGACTTCCACCCCGGTGACGCCCCGCCCCGTCCCTTACCTCACGACAGACCACACCCATGGTCTGCACTGAGGTCACCGCACAGCCCAGGTCCCGCCTCCAAGACTTCGAGAGAGACTAAGGCTGGCATCTACGGCCTGCAGATGCCACTTCTCCTGATCAGCCGCAGAGATACCACCACATTGGCCCTCGTCAAGAGTATCAAAGGAGGCTCAGCTCCCGAGCCCCATCCAGTGATATCGTGACCGCAGTGGGACCCTGCCCCTCCACGCATCCGAGACCACGCCGGAGGGCCCCGCCTCCAAGCTGCCCACACGACCCGCGAGTCATCGCCGTCTAGGCCCGAGCCGTCGCTCCCTCCCGCTGGACGTGGTTCGGCCGCCCCCGCTTATCACCGGCCTCGAGGATCAGGCGCCTTATGTTCAGCTGCGATCCGATCCCAGGGAATGTAGATCTTCGTGCCCGGGATTTCCATATGGAGTCATATTACGATATACTGCAAAGATTTGACCGCGACCGCCTGACTTAGATATCCGATGTCGTTGATCCAGCCAGATTCACTTCCTCCCGCTCATGACGCGCCGAGAGGCAGTTCTATCCCCGAGTGGTGTTTGAGTTTTATCACACTATGACATCCCGGGGAGTGCCTAGTCCATCGAGATCCTGCTTCTCAAGATTGACGGCCGCCCGTGGTACTCCGAGCCGTGGGATATTACAAACAAGATAGCCCGCTTATTAGCTCGGCAAATTCTCGCAGATTATAAGCGCAGGGTCTCACCCATCACGTAGAGAGCAGATGGGTTCGCTATCTCGCCGAGATACCACTCCGCCGGGCCTATACTCTTATGTCGGCAAATTCTTCCACTCCGCATGCTCCGTGGACCATGTGCTCCCGGGACCAAATTTATTTCCACAAGACTATGTGCAATCAGAGGGGAGCCATACTCGAGGCTCTATACAGGATATCCAAGGGATTCTGGTTCAATCCCTCCGAGCTCGTCATGACATCATTGCTACATTTTGAGGAGAAGGTCCACCGCAAGGACCTCGCTCGAAATGAGGCTTTCCATTGTTGATACCGAGGTTGCCGAGCCAGTCCCGAGCATCCGGGGTTCCTCGAGGAGCCACGCACAGCGGCTGATCGGGCCAGCCTCGGTGTCTTGGTCCATCGAGCGATCTCTATATATGCCACTCTCCATTATTCTCCAGCAGCAGGAGGAGGCAGCAGATGATGTGGCAGGACCCCGCGAGGGGAGAGAGCATCTGTTCCGCAGGTGGAGGTGTAGGAGGATCCAGCCTGCATTCATCTCCCTCCGCCCACCTCCTACTCCGCCTGGCCGCCAATGATACCGCTGCCCATCCTCTATACAACACAAAGAGCCTGGCCCGCCGCAGCATATCCATGTCAGTTCTAGGGAGCTAGCTACTGTTATGGACGCTGTTTGCACACTTGCTACTACTCAAGCGTCGTTAGACGAGCGGATGGCCCGAACCGAGGTCACTCTCGTGCAGAATCACACCATGCTTCTTCGATCATGACACCCTGGCCTCCCGCCAATGGTGGCAGAGCTTCACACAACCCACTCACTGAGCGCCCTCATCGGGATCCGCTAGCCGCAGCCTCCTTGATATGTACCGATAATTACGCAGCTAGCCTTCAGTCCATCTGGCATCTACACCACCACGAGTGGTGGTTTCCACTCCCTCTCTAGCTTCCGATCCCTACCGAATGGAGACATGTTTATACTTTGGTTGGGGGGAAAAGTTAGAGTTGGAAGTGTCTTCTATCATTTTTGTCTTGTTTTTAGCTTTATTAACTGCCTACTTATTTTGTATAGGATTGTATAGGATGCATGTATTAGCCGATAGTAGGCAAAGGATACTTTGTTGTATTTAGCCATGTTAAGCTCAGATAGCTTCACTTTTAAGCTATATTCAAAAGCTTTATAGCAATATTTACATTTTTCTACACTTTTGCAAATCATTTTTTTGCCTATATTTTTATGTTTATGCTTTTTCCTTGAGTTGAAAAATTGAAGCACTGTATGCCACCATAATGTTAGAACAGTTCCATGCATGATTAAGTTTTTGGTCGATAGAAGTTCCACGTATTCACTCCTATTACATCCACCTTAGCTAATCACACACAAGGCACACGGCTTTTATCAATAGATCGAAGTTATATAATTCTTTCATTTGCAAACCGGCCTTAGATCGCCTGATCTACCCATAAGTCTTCCAAATGAAAAAGAAAAGAAAAAGAAAAAAAAAAGAAAGAAGAAAAAGAGAATTGAAAGCCGTGACACTTTGCCTTGAAACCCGAACACAGTCCGAGGGGTATATGGCGAAAGCTTTTGTAAAGCCCTGGGTGCTCTAAACCTTCAATGCCGTGGAGTCACCGACTTTGTGTTCGCTACACGTGGATGGGCGCAGTTTAGCGAGTCGTGTGCTGGGATTCTCGAAATCATTCAAGTCCGGTGAAGCTCAAGAGCGTAGCGGTCGGTATATCCTTTTGACTTGATGCCCTAAACCTTAATTGGTTGGGAGTCATCGGTGGACCCCCGTTACACGGACTTTGGTGAAGTCGAGATTTTAGCATTGCACCCTACAATACAATCGAAGTAAGAAATAAGAGTGTAACCGAATCTATTTAGGTTGATCATCAGTTTAAGGTCCTGGCAGTAGCTTGGTTGGGGGGAGGGAATAGCTTTGCAACTTATTGGTTCAAACTGATTACCTAAAAACACTTAGATTTAGGTGGAAGTTTAGGCTAACTTCCTTGGAATTGATGCTGCCCTGAAACTTGTTCCTATATGGCATTTGTTCTCTCATGATGGTTTTTGTGCAGAGTCTAAATTGTTCATACTGAAGGTAAAGCCTCACTTGTACACACACTTTCCTCGAACAACATACTCTTTTTGCAAAGCATAGCTCCGCATACCCTTTATTATTTTGGGTGATTGCTGTAATTAGCAACGCATTTCCATTGGGTGTGATTAAGACCCAAAAAGGCTATTTCAGTCCTAGTTAAGATAGGTTTTGAGTGCTATTTGAAGTACTAATCATATTAATTAAGCCGATCGATAATGTGCGTGTGTGTCCATTAGTACTACTAATTTCTGTTTCAAGGTTGTTTTTGGTAGTTTTGCGTGCTCATGGAACCTCTCCATCATATCAACAAGCTTGGCATCACAATTACGATTTATGCCGAAGCCTGTATGAATTCTCTATGATTTCATCAAGCCTCGACGAAGAAATATCGAGCCGGAAGTGAAGAAATGCAGTCGGGAGGATACGGTATGCAAAGATGGAGAATCAAGATTGGCAGAGTATGGCAGCACAGGATTGTGGGCCTCAAGAATGGTAGCGAAAATTTCGCAATCCTAGCAAAAATTTCACTATGCCACATTTTCGCTATGATAGCAAAATTCACTATGTATAGCGAAAAATGTCGCCTCTTTGTGATCCAAACGACCCTGCTATATTTCCTCTTTGCCCCTCAATGTAATCATATTATTTTGGTTATTTCGTATTCACATCTTTTGTAAGGCTATATAAGCCACTTTATGGACAAATTGTAACCCTAACTTTTAATCCACGTGCCTTTTCACTTTGGTTCCGCTTTTCTCTCTTCTCTCTCTTCTTCATTTTTCTGGCCGCAACACACCCCTTTCGAGGATGAGACAACTCAGCGGATGTTTCGCCAAGCCTCAAAAACCTTGAAAGCAGTGAGTTGCTAGGTTGGTTAATGTGGTTTGCGTGCGTTCCTCCTGCTAATGGAGCGTACGTATTTTTGTGTTTCAAACTTCAAACTAGGTTTAATGCTAGCTTTAATGCACTTTCTTTCGTCAATACTTGGTATGTGCTTTAGGTTCGGTATTCTTAATGGTAGATACACCTATTATTCATTAGATGTCATTTACGAGCCACCGAAATTAGGTTAAATGTCAGATTTTCAATCACAAAACATTAAATGCTCATGAAATGCTTTGGTTCAAATAGAATGTTTTTAAGGGCTGGCTCTTTAAAGCTAAACAAAGATCCTGGGCTTTTGGCAATGACTATATGTCGCTTGGTTCTAATGCGAGGAAATAACCCGAGGACACCTTTATAACCTCAGTAGACCAATCTAGTGACCCAAGCCTTCAAGGTCTCCCTTTCACATCTTGTTTTAAACTGCTATCAGTTAACCTAGTGACAACAACATCCACACTTTTTAAATGCAAAATCCTAAAATCCAAATGAAAGCCTCACCATTTTGAACCATGATGCAAATCATTTGTAAGATGAAAACCCATCCATGTGTTCGACCCTAGAGCCGCTATACTGCAGTAGCTTGACTACGGCAGTAGGAGGAAATTTAGGATACAAATATTGTTGATTCCGTATCACCCTACTGTGGCACGAATCACCATGACACCCCACAGAACACCTAGCCCGGTGCCGATCCGCACCATGCACTCACACTCATGTCATGCGATGTCTTCGTGCACGTGCAATACTATTATGCTAATTGCATATATATAATCATCCATGCACACATACTCATGCATATTTATCCATGCTTCATATTTAAGCTTAAGCATACCAGTTAAAATGTCATACAACACATATCAACATGTCATATTCCACACTGCATGTTATCAACTCAAACCATAACACACAACTTAACTGGCCAGCACTAACCTGCCTGATTGGCCAATGTCCTCCACAGGAACATGGCTGCAATCTTGACTCAATGGGCTTTCCATAGAGTCCAATAACGCAAAACGGACTTCGGAGGAGGTAGCTATGGTCATCCGACTGACCCTTCACATGAGCGAAGAATTGACGCGTAACCGACGTACCTACTGTCTTTCGTCTTTTTCGAACACAATATGAGCTCAGATTATATTGTTCCATATATGAATGGATTTTAGACTCAAAGGGCTTTCCATAGAGTCCAAGAACGCGCAAAACGGACTTCGGACGAGGAAGTTATGGTCATCCGCTGGCACGTACCCGAAGCTCAATCCCGAGCGACCGTAAGAGCCCAACAAAGGAGGTCGCCGTCCATGTAGCTCATCCCTCGCCGAAATTATAGAGGAGCTGGCTCTGGCCTAAAGAGTGCTCTGTCACTTTCATGCAGAGAGCTCTCAAATTATCTCATAGAGAGTCAAGACAAATATACAGAGAGCTCGCCATAGCTCATGCAGGAGAGTCAAGATACCATGTGTAGCTTCAAGCACACCATGCAGAGAGCTCAAGACAACCCATGAGAGCTCAACACAAAGACATACAGAGAGCTCAAGATGCCTATGCAGAGAGCTCGGCATGCCCCATGCAAGAGAGTTCAAGATACCATGCAGAGAGCTCAGCACAAACCCATGAGAGCTTCAAGATGTACCATGAGAGCTTCAAGACAACCATAGGAGCTCAAAGACAACCATGCGTAAGAGCCCACCTCCGACTAAAGAGGCTACCGGCCGATGTAGGAGCTCGTCCACAGCTCATCCTCTCAAACCCTTCTGAGTAAAAAGGCTATAACTTAGGCTGTAGAGGTCCGATTTGAGAATTTCAAAAGCCTAACATCAATTTCACTAATGTGGCTACAATTTACCAGAATGACTCACTACCAAATTCCCTTTATTTCCTACCCAAAAATCAGTTATAAAGTCCAGTTAATGCATGCTACCCCCAATGTGGCAGCTTCTCATGGTTCAAATACAACCAAACATTCCCCGTAGGGCAAAACAACCACCACACAACCCTTAGGGTAGAAAGTAACCAAAGTAGGAGAAGGCCTACCTCTTGGAGTTTTTGTCAAAACTCCCCAACTCCAGACTCTATGCGAAGCCCTTGCCGTGAGGTTGAACTCTTCCTCTTGCTCCGCTTGAAACCGCCGGTCTGATTGTCGGGAAATTTAGAGAGAATGTGGAGTCTCTCTCTCTAAAAATCTCTCTTTTTCTTCCTCTTTCTTTTCTGTCCTTTTCTTTTCTCCCCTCTTTTTTTTTTCCACCGGATCCGTTTTGGTCTATTTAGAGAGCATGTTCATCCTAAGTCTCTTGACACCTTACTTTCCACTTGTCTCCTAACCCACTTTTCTTCCCACTAAATTCCTCATGCAAAGCCTATCCAAGACACCTAGCATCCACTAACATTTACCCTCATGCAAGACCACTTTCTCTAGACACGTAGCCTACCTACATGTATCCATGTGGTGTGGGACTTCATGCCACTTGTCATTTACTCATTTGTCCAATTGCCTCGAAATACGTGCAAATCCCGACTGTCTCGGAATTTAACAAAATTTGACATGGTAGCTAGATTTCGAGATCTGCCTTAACGGTGAAGTCCGTTTCATCATCTGAGATCTAGAAAAAATCCGGATTTTGACCGAAATTACCATTTTACCCCATTTTAAAAATTAGAGTTTTCTCAAAGTTTTACAAACTGTGATAGAACTTTAGGTAGATCAAGGCTAGTGTTTGACACTATGTCCTTAAGACAAATTTTGCCCCCACTCTTGGTGCTTATGGAATACCGAGCGTCTGCCTCCTAGGATACAATGATCTTCACACAGATAGAAGTAGCACTCTCATCTATCTGTCCAACAAACCAAACTATGTTGTGTACTCAAATGCACCGGCCTTAAATGTCAAAATACGCACTAAAGGTCAGTTTTAATAAGACTGCTTATCAACAGCAATAACCGAAATTCGTTTGTTATTTTTAGAATGACAATGAACCCTAATATTTATAGACCTCTTGGTGACTTTCCGAACAGTCACCATCCTAAAGACACAACTCAAAATGAAAAGACACAACTCAAAATGAAAGGACACAACTCAAACTGAAAGTCCAAACAACACCTTTTCAAAAGGGTCACTTGGGAGCCTATTTTCTCATTCATTTATTACTCGATTTGAGCAAATGAATATACTACATTATTCTCCTCACTTAGTAGAATATGAACCCACGAAATATTGTTCAAAATAACAATCGGGTCCCACTTTAATTTAGGCTCAAAGTCAACCAACAACTCGCTATACTTAAAAAAATCTGTTGTCCAACAATCCCACATGAATGGAAAATCACAGTTAGTATGCAAATGATAATGTTGACACACTATAGAGAGTACATCTTGGAAAGATCATGCACGAGATAGTAGCTTTTGGCCTTGAACCTTCCCCTTGAGCGAAAAGCCCACTCCGAGACTTATCTGGGCTTAAATAGTGAACGTGATGTCTTAAACTATTCGCTTGTTTGATAACCGATCAAATAGATTCCCTACACGCCCTTCCTAACACAATTGGTTCTCATGATTGGTGTTCATTTTGGGCCCGGAACAACCCCCGGTTTTCATGAGTGCTTTAGAGAATTCACCTTTATAAATCTCTCACGTAGCGCCCCTTCACACCCATATAGTGACTCCCATTAGGAATATCCTCGGCACATTCCACGGATTTTCCAAGTTATAAGAATAATTAAAAGCAAAACTTACCCTAATAAACTCCTTGGTGCAAAGACTAGTTTATCATAGGAATGTGCAGTGAGAGATTATCTCCTTAGTGCTTCTTTGAATCACACTTCTAATTCTGCTATCCCTTGAACTCCAGATCTCGGGATCTCTAGTCAACTAGGGTTGGGCTGCCATTAAGGTGATTCTTTTTCATAGGCTTAATCACATTCCCTTAATGTGCAATTTACTTGCTCTCTGTCAAACCTTGGTAAAGTGATCCTCGCTCGGATTATCCTTTGACTTTATATAATCAATAGTAATAATCCCATTTGAGAGAAATTTCCTAACGGTATTATGTTTACGACGTATGTGTCTAGACTTACCGTTATACATGTCATTCTGTGCCCTACCAATTGCAGATTGGCTATCACAATGTATACAAATTGTTGACACAAGTTTGGGCCATATTGGAATATCCTCTAGAAATTGACGAAGCCACTATGCTTCCTCTCCCGCTTTATCTAAAGCAATAAATTTAGATTCCATTGTGGATCCGGGTAATGCCAAGTTTGCTTTGAAGATTTCCGCCCAAGATACAACCGGCCTAATTAAGTGTAAAACATAACCACTAGATAGACCTTTTTCATATTAGATATCCAACAGATCACTATACCCCTTTTAGTACTCACGATACCTCAGATAATGGATCCATAATTCGTATATCTTAGGTATCTAAGAACCCCGAGCACTGCCTTTCCCAATGGCTCTACTCTTGATTACTTGTATATCTACTCGCTTTACTAACTGAGAATGCTATATCCGGTTCAAGGCGCCTACGACATACATTACTTCCAATGATACGAATATTCCTAAATTGTGATATGATTTGAACAATATTTTTAGATAAATGATGTAAAACCCTAGTACCCGAATTTTATGAAAAGTGTAAAACGGTAATTTCCTGCACCCAAATCCGGGAATTTTCTAGATCTTGGATATTGAAATAGACTTCACCATTAGAACCATCTCACGAAATCTAGTTACCATGTCGAATTCCGAGACAGTCTGAATTTCACATTTTTCGAGGCACCGGGTGTCGAGTGCCATATGATTGATGAGTCTAAAAACTCATTTGATTTTTAATCCATTTTTTTGAGTTTATTACAAGATAATTGTTGATTAATATGCAGAAACCTGAGTAATTTGCTCAAATTTAATTTTGCGTAAAAATACAAAGCAGGTTTAAATTCCCAACAATAAAAACTCGGAAGAATTCACCGAGAATGCAAAGGAGGTCGCAACTAGAAAATGAAAGTCGCGACAAGGAGCTCGTTTGTTCAGTTATTTCCAGGTCACAACATCACCAAGACCAGTTAATGAGGTTGCGACCAAGAAAATGTGGTTGAGACCAAAAAAATTATTCAAGGCAATAGCTGAGGTCGCGACGTTGATCCATTGATGAAGCCACAAATGAGGTCTCTGTAAGAAAATGTGAAGTTGCAACCAGTTCTTAAAATGAAGGATCAATTCTTGATAGTCGCGACATCATCTCGAGGCCAGCGACATGGAACCGACCGAGTCACAAACAAGGAGATTTGAGGTTGCAACTACAAGAGAGTTAGAAAATCGAAAATGAGGTCGTGGCGTAATATCGATGTCGTGGACAGAAACCAGGCCGAGCCAAGCGGTCCCGCTAGGAACGGTGCCGCAACCACTTTGTTATTCAAGGACCCCAAGGGAGGTCGCGACTAATCACTGAGGTTGCGACCTGAATACACACTGAGCATCAACATCTAGGTCGCAATTATGGTTAAAGCAATTGAGACAACCTGTAACTAGAAAGGAGTAACTTGAGGTCGCGATGTCATATTGAGGTCACAATCGGTGTAAAGGCAAGGGGCTATCAAAAGCAGTCATGACCAATTATTGAGGTCGCAACCTGAAAAAGAAAGTCACGACCTAAGGTGAGGCAGTAGGAACAGAAACGTGGTCGCAACCAAAAACTGAGGTTGCGACATGCAGTGCAGCAAGGAAAGGAAGTTCTGACTCAAAAATAAAATGGTGAGAACTAAAAGGAGGTTGCAACCTAAAATTGAAGTCGCGGACTTAATCGTTAGAAGGAACGACAACGAGGTTGCTACGTGAGACTAAGGTCACGACATCAAGTCTTGAGAACAACTGAGCCAAAAAGGTGGCAACCACAATTGAGGTCGCGACTACTAATCAATGAAGCTACAAGAAACCTGGTCGCAACTGAACTGGAGCATATAGCGGAAACTGTGCCGCCACATCAACTGAGGTCGCGACCTGAGACAGTAATCTGGGCTTTTTCTTCTGGAAATTCTACCTGGATCTTTATGCATTCGGCCCATTTCCTTTTGACAGTTATAAATAGACAGTGTTAGAATAGTAAAGTAACCTCTAACTTTTTCACTCTTGACACCGAGAACTGGGAGAGAAGAAGGGTTCATTGTATAGTTTAGAGTAGATTTTCTTTTATTTTCGTTATTTTCTTTTCTTTTATGGATCTGAATCGGCGAACTGTGCAGAAACGATTGACGCTGGATTTTTATTTATGTTATTTTCTTCTTAAAATTATCGCCTCTAAAATTTGTGAAATCTAGACAATTTCGGAATTCATTTTCTCGCTTAATCGCGACATGCGGGATGTACTTGATCGATGCTCCATCAAGCATCATGACGCAGCACCAGCGCAACTCACCCGGATTCGACGACCAGAGTTACGCGCCTTTTCGCAGAAAATTTTGAGAGAATTGGTTTGCCAGGATTTATTTACTTGGTGTTGTTTTTTAATCTTTAAGTTCCCAATAGTAGTACCAAATACCAGTTTAAGGAGTGTATCTTGCTCTGATTTCGAGGATGCCCTCTGCGTGACACAGAGATAAAGATTCTTGAGAGCTGAGAGCATTCACTTATGGGTATGTTAGACTACCGTTGATGAACTACTGAGCTCTGAAAGTTCATTTTGATAAATCCCCCATTCGCTCATAATTGAAGTTGGAGGGGAGTATTTAACAATATAAATAATCAGAGAGTTCACCTCAATCTAAAGGGATGCTCTCGACCTTGTGTTAGCTGAGATATAATCAAGGGAAGGAAGAACCAATAGATCTGAAGGATGAGCCACCAATTAAGTGGTAGAACTTTCGCAAAAATCCGAAGGAAAGCAAAGATATACAAATATCAAGAAAATGGGTGAAGTATTGAGAAAAGAAATACCCAGATCTCGCAAGAAGATCGTAATACAAGTAACTCGGGTTCGATCTTGACTTCGAGAGAAGTGCGCTTCTAACCAGCTGAATATGGAGAAATCCAAATGAAAAACATTTGAAGTAATCTGGTCAAATCCGATCCATCAATGTTCAGCAATGTACTTCTCGTAGGAATCGATCGCTTAATTGTAATTCGTTGATAGTTTTTGTTTCTCAATAGTGAATGCATTTTGTCCAAGATTTTGTTCTTATGTTCTTTGTTGTTTTCATGTTATTTTCGCTTATATTTTTTAGTTAATAGTTTAGATCTTTATTTCTCTAGATAAAACTTCTCATTATCATTTTTTAGTCTCAAATAACATAGAACTCGTGGAGTCATTAGTCGATTTCAAATTACAATCTCTACAATGATACCCGACTTACATCCGCATTTTCCATTACTTGTATGACTACGGCACTGGCAAAGTGTCATAGACTGTGACCCATTTTTTAAAATCCTGAACACCAAGAAATGTTTATTTAATCAAGCAAGTTTATCCAAAGTAACATGGCTGCAAGAGAAGTGTAAGGCTCTTGTAACTATGTGAAGTTGAGGGGTTTTTAGTCTATATAGAAAAAGGCAAACAAGTTTTATGGCGCCATTGCTGAGGATTGAAAAGGTTGAATAGATAAATATTCTAACAAAAGAGGGAAATGCTAATTTGGACATTTTTCTAAAATTTTATAAAAAGAAAAGACCAAAAATAGCTTTACAAGCGGTGGCTGCATTCAAATTAATCGATCTTAATAAGCTATGTTGAGTGGCTGATTTTCAGTTCCACTTGTCTGGTTTGACCCAGGTTGTTTTTACCTCAAAGAGATCCTTTAATGCACAAGTACGGTAGATTCAAATTTCCAAGTGTCGCAGACACTGAATTGGAAAGAACACTCAAAAGCTTAAGAAAGACTAAAAGAGCAGAGAACACAGCCATGGCAGATGAAAGACATGACCAGATAGAGGAGCAAAGGACAAGAGGCCAAGGCCTCCTAAGGATCGACACACAATGGATAGATTTTGGGAGGCCTACCGGTCCGTGAGAACATCTTTGAATCGGATTTTTACCGTGGATGCAAACAACTAATCGGCTGCCTTTGATAACAATGGCAACAACATCACTCACTAGCCACCCCCACCAAGATCCCAACGAGCACCTGTGGTAGATTTTCAGGATGGCAAATACAAATAAGCCGAATGTGATGTAGGCTGCAGGTAATAAAGTCGCATTCTTCTCATTTTCCTTAAGAGACATAGCAAACACCGGGAAGAGCCTGTGGGTGCCATACTTAAAGTGTGTTCTTTCCCATCTCTCACCTCTAAGAGAAGAAGAGAGATCATAACATTCCAATAGGGGGAAGATGGGAGCCTTTACATAGCCTGGGAGAGATTCAAGAGGCTGCTGAAGAGGTGCCCTATGCATGGAATTGATTTAAAAACTCAGATGGATATAGTGTATCATGCCTTAATGATAAGAGATCAAGGGCATCATTGATGCTTCATGATGTATATCTAAAAGAAAAGGTGTTGAAGAGGGCTGATCCGATAGAAGACCGCAAGTGCAATATGAAAGCTCCATCTGAGTTTTCAACGGGTAACAGTAGAGGAAAAGGGGTCATGGAGCTAAGTAAAATGACACCAAGAAGCTGATGCCATCAAATATAGATGGATGTAAAGAGAAAGAATTGTACTCGTCATGAACAGAGCAAGGAAAGAGGTACAAATGAGAAGAAATGTCAAGTACCAACGTGAAGAAGACTCTTGTGGTCAAGGAGGTTGGCACGTGAATGAACCAAGAAGTTACCATTTCACAACTTAACCTCGCCACACACTACAATCCAAAGATCAGAACCATGAGAACTTCATGGCGGTGAGGGCAAAGACAAGGCCCAAGGCATGGACATAATCCTCAACAGGGATATCAACAGCCACCAAGGTTCCAGCTGCAACATCAAGGGGGTGAAGGCAGGAATGACTATCAGGGTAAGAGGAGGACCCAACCGTTTGAAGAGCAAATGTTGCAGTTCATGGGGGACAATAAGAGGCTACTACACTTCCATGAACAAATTATCCGACTCGAGTTTTCAAGTCTGATACTATGTTTCGTGAAGAAGACAAGTGCCTTGATCAAGAACTGGAGACATAAGTAGGGCAAATGCCCTTAGTATGCCAAATTAGAGCAAGGGTACATTCCCTGTTGACACCCTAGAAGAATCCAAAGGATCTCATGGCGCTAGTTAAGAAGCGGTAAAGCAAAGTGGGCAACAACAAGAAGAAAGAAAGGAAAGAAGAGACCGATGCGGCACAGAAGAACAAGAAAGGAAGAAGAGAAAGAGCGTGGCCTCGAAAGACTGGTCGTGGCTAAAGAAGAAGATACAGACTCAACAAATATGAAGTGAATGAGTAAACAAGCGTGGTGTGAGAAGGCACAGCTTACATTGACCAAGCAAAGGCCATTCCCCGCAGGCTTCGTAAAAGAGAAAAAGAGAATACGCTAGATTCTTGACATCTTCAAGAAGATATAAATCAATATCCCTTGCAAGAGGTAATCAACCAAATGCCCCATTATAAAAATTTATGAAGGAGATATCGAGCAAGAAAAGGAAAACAGCCTGAGAAAGAATAGTGAACTCGACTACTACCCAGTGTGCTTAACAGCAAAAGCTTCTGGCTAAAACGAAAGACCTGTGCGCCACCATTCCCACCCATAGAAATATGAATTCAAGAAGCCCTCAGGTGATTCTCGTGCAAGAGAATCATGCCTCTGTCATGGTGCAAGACTCCAGTTTGGGGGAGCTTACCCCAACAACAATCACGTTGTAAATGGATGACAGATCAATGGCACAACCAAAAGGTGTTCTTGAAGATGTGCTTGTCAAGGTGGGAAAATTCATCTTCCCTGTGGATTTTGTGATTATGAAGAATTTTTATGAAGACACCCAAGTTCCTTTGTCGCTAGGGAAGACCCTTTCAGCAATCGGAGTCATTTCTTTTGATAGATGCGTAAAGGTGAACCGACTCTATGTGTGTTCGGGCGCTGCACTTTAAACTTAATAAGAGCTTGGAACACCCCGACGAGATGTAGAAAGCTCGCATGGCCGTAGAAAACAACAGTCTTCTAAGTCGAATTGAATTCTCGATCGTACTCTTCAACATTCTATCAATGAAATTGAGATGAATTTTTAGTATCTTGAGAGTATTGATTGTGAAATGTTGCCTTCCAGTTTGCATAACAAAGAAACAGTCACGAGCATGAATGAAAATAGTCAAGATGATGTACGCGCCTAGTGGGACGTAAAAGCTACCGAGCAGAAATCCAGCGCAGTATGGGTTAATATTAAAGGAATTGCCCAGTCATTTGAAATATGCTTTCTTTAGAACCAAAAAAAGAGAAAACCGCTTATCATATCAATCTCATTGATCGACCAAGAATGTAAGCTACTGAAACTCCGAAAGTACCGTGAAGCTATCGCCAATAATCGAGGATCTTTAAGGGTATCAGTCCCTCTATTTGCATGCACAAAATATTGTTGAATGATAATGCAAAAACTTCTATTGAGCATCAAAGGAGGCTGAACCCTGTGATGAAAGAAGTTGTTAGAAAAGAAGTTCTGAAATGGTTGAATGCAAGTTTTATATATGCTATATTAGATAGTTCTTGGGTGAGCCTAATACATGTGGTTCCCAAGAAAGGTGGATTCACTGTGATCAGAAATGAAAAGAATGAACTAATTCCTACAAGAATCGCGGATTGTGATGGAGGTGTGTATTGACTGGCTTAAAACTAAACATCGCAAACTAGAAAGGATCATTTTCCCCGCCTTTCATTGATCGATGTCGGATAGGTCAAGTAGACACCCTCAATTTCGTTTTCTTGATGGATACTCCGGATATAATCAAATTGCCATTGCACCTGAGGATAAAGAGAAAACCACTTTTACATGCCCATTTGGTACTTTTGCTTTTAGAAGAATGCCATTTGTTTGTAATGCTCCTGCATATCTGGAAGGTGCATGATGTCTATATTTTCCGAGCTGCGTAAGAAGTTATGAGATCTTCATGATGATTTCACAAAGGTGGATTCAGCTTTGAACAAGGCTCGTATAACTTAGGGACAATACTTCAAAGGTGCCAAGACAAGAATCTAGCTCGAATAGGGAAAATGCCAATTTACGGTAACATATGATCGCTCTTGGGGCATATGATTTACGCAGACAGGCCGAAGTGGATCACAAAAGTTTCAATATAAGAAATCCCATACCCCACAATACCAAGGGAATTAGAAGTTTAGACAAGGCCGGATTTTTACGTAAGATTTTCTCAAAAATTGCTAGACCACTATGCAGATTGCTGGAAAAAGATACTAAATTCAATTTTGATGACTCACACTCTTTTCAAGAGATCAAACTGACTAGTCGGCTCCCATCATGGCAAAACCGCATTGGAACAGCAGAATTTGGAAATCATGTGATGCTAGTGATTTTGCAATGGGAGCCGACAAGGTAAAGCCTAAAAGGTGTTCAAGGCCATATATTATGCCAAAGAAACCTTCAACGGCTCAGAAAATTACTCTTACTAATGAAAGTGAGATGCCGGGCAATAGTATTCTTACATGTGAAAATTTGCTTATACATTTTGGGGTCCCATGTTATTATACACACTGATCATGAAGCAATTAAATATCTAATGACAAAGAAAGAAGCATAGCCAAGACTGATCAGGTGGGTATTGTTGTTACAAGAATTTGATTTAGAAATAAAAGACAAGAAAGGTTGTGACAATGTGATAGCTAATCACTTGTCAAGAGTGGAAAACTCCATTGCATACAATAGCAGAAAGGGAAATAGCATAAAATTTTCCGTATGAGCAGCTTATTCCGTACTGCCACTCGAATCACCGTATGTCGATATTGTAACTTCTTAGCAGTGGAATTATGCCAATTAATTCAGCTACCAAGCAGAGAAAAGCTATGATCTGACAAGAGTACTACATCCGATGACCCACCGCCGTTTAGGAAGAGAGCCGATCCGAATATCGAAGATGTACCGAAGGCGCAAAGCAAGATTTTGCAGAATGTCATGCATCACTATACGGAGTGACATTTTGCGTGCGACAAAATAGCCCACAAAATTCTCCGCCTGGATTTTATTGGCCTACTATTTTCAAGGATCGCTTTGAATGGGTGAAGTTGTGTGATCACGCCAAAGAATGGGTAAATATCATAAAGGCATGAAATGCCCCTGCAAGGTATCCTGGTGGTGCAACTATTTGATGTTTGGGGAATAGATTTTATGGGGCCTTTTCCAACTTCATTTGGAAATATATACATACTTCTAGCCGTAGATTATGTATCCAAATGGGTTGAGGCAACAGCTTGTCCCAAAAATGATGCTAACACAAGCCAGGATTTACAAAGGAATATTCTCAGCAGATTTGGGACACCTAGAACTATAATCAGTGATGGAGTAAGCCACTTTGCAAATAAGGTGTTTGACAAGCTCATGGGTAGATATGGTATCAAACACAGTATGAGCTTGGCTTATCATCCTCAAACAAATGGGCGCTGAAATTTCCAACAGTGGAGATAAAGAAAATTTTTAAAGACTGTAAGTCTAAGAGAAGAGATCGTCTCGAACTTGATGATGCACTCCTGCATGTGATCGCTTTAAAACTCCCATTGGAATGTCCCCATACAGTTTGTCTGGAAACCTTGCCACCTACCTCTTGAAACTAGAATATAAAGCCATGTGGGCCATCAAAAGCTAAAATCTTGATTTCAAAGTCAAGCAAAGAAGAGAGGCTACTCCAGCTAAATGAATTGGAAGAGTTGAGGAATGAAGCCTATGATAGTGCCAGAATCTACAAGGATAAAACAAAAAAATGGCATGATTAAAGGATTTTGAGGAGAGAATTCAAAGCAGGAGATCAAGTCCTGTTATTCAACCTGCACTCAAGACTCTTTCCGTGGAAGCTTTGCAAATCAAAATGGAGTGGACCATATACAGTAGTATCAAGTACAACCTTTGGGGCAGTGACACTTAGAACCAGCAATCATGAGGAATTCAAAGTTAATGGTAAGAGATTAAAGCACTACCTTGGAGGAATGCAAATGGAAGAATGACTCCGAGTTCTGAATGAGAAAATTTGAAGAAATCCGGGAATATAAGAGCAAAGAAGTCCACTAAAGACTAAAAATTGAGCAACTTTGTGGAAGGCAATCCACATCAGTTTGTTTTAAGTTTTCCCCTTATTCTCTTTGTGTGAGAGTTTTTAATAGCTTTGTGTAATTTATTCATTACTGCTTTAAGATTAAGTAATTTTTTAGTTTACATAATAAGAGAGAATGCAAAGGAGGAACATTTACAATCAAACTTCCAAATCCCACAAGTAGCAGACAAAAAGGCAATATACTCTTCTTGAATTTATTTAATTTTGTCTCCGATATAGCATGATTGAAAGTTTGGGGAATTTTTTATTTTTATTTTTTATTTTTTTTATTTTTACAGCTTAAACTTTGAATATGATGCATAGTGAATGGATTCAAGTGAATATTTGAATGATGAAGATGAATTGAATTGTATTTGTTTTGATTGATTTGGTGAATTGAAATTGTTGTGAAATTAATTGTTCAAGGAGATTCTTGTGCCTTTCTCTGCCAGAACATCAATTCATATAGGTTATGACTTCAAGAAGCCGGGACATCGAGCAATAAGTTGGGAAAAATGTGTCGCAACAAAGGAGATTGAGGTTGTGACCACATCGCAGGTCGCGACAAAACTTTTTAGGTTGCAACCAGAATTATCCAAATCTTAATAAAATTAGGTTCTAAACCTTTCATTTGGGTGTCGCAACATTAAAGACAACAATTGAAAATCATTAATTAAGAGGTTCGAAATTTAATGTCGCTAACCCCCATATCGCAATCATGACATAGAGCCAATTTCCATTCCAACTTCCATTCATCTTAAATTTATTCCAACTCTTTCACTTCTGCATCCATCGTTTTAAACCCCTCGACCTTAAAACTCCGTTATTAATACGTAACTTAAAACCACCGAATTAAAGGAATCAATTTAGGTCGCTGTGAGTTTCAAAGAAGAATTCAAGGAAAATTCAATGCCTCTGTGAGAGAAAACGATCAAACTTCCTCAAGTTTTCCCTCACTCTCCCGTTGGAAATAGCCGTGGCGCTTGAATCAAAATTTCATTTAATTCATTCATTGGAAATATTAAAAAGAGAATTAAGAGCTTCTTCGTTCCCAAGAGAATCAAGGTCACTATAAAAGGATGGAAAAACACAAAAAGAATAAACAATGAGAATGAAAGAAAAGGAGAATGAGGAAAAAGACGAGTTTCAAGGGTGCAAATGCAGAGCGTATGGAATGAATGGAGTCGAAAAACAAACCAATTCCAGTCATGATTCCAAAAAACACTTTGTAATCACTAGAATGGATGATGGGAAGGGAATCGAAGAAGGGTTAACCGTAACCCCCATCATCCGTGAGGGAACTCGCATGCAGGGAAGCTAAAAGAAAAGGCTCACTCGTTTGAATCGGCCTCCACTATCAACCCCTTCCTTCTGGTGCAAATTAATGACAAGGAACTGATAGCAGAGCTATAGCCTTTAGAGGAAGGCACAGTGGTTTGGGGACGAGAAATAGAGAATTTTCCTCCTGGATTAGATATACCCCATTTGTAATTTTCGTATTAAGTTCAGATAGATAGAGAAAATGAATTGTACATCATTGAGATGTTTGATATTTGAATAAATAAAAATTCTAGTTGCTGCTTAACAAATTGATTGTTTCTTGGGGTTCACGAACCGATATGCTAATCAGGTGTTTGTGTCATTTCCTGTTAATGTGTCAAATATGAGAACCTTGCCTGAATAATGAACAATTATGTTTTATCCCAAGAACAAAAATGCAGGAAAAATAAGGGCATAAAATAGTAAATTGGAATCAAGAGTAGCAGCCTTATTTAAAACTACTTAGATTTTTAATTGGAAAAGGGCATTATCAACAATGTAATTAAAATATCAAAGTGTATAAAATGTGAATCAAGATAAGTCTTGAAGAAACAATACACTTGGTCAACAAAACTCATGGAACTTTGAGAAGAATTAGGAACATCTTCTAGGAAATTCATGATTAAGAGTTCATGGTCCTAGAACTTGTTAGATTATTGATTGAGGCGAAATCTTAGGTAAAAACAACCAACAAGAAGTGATAGAGGCCATCCTTGGCAGTTTGAGCTTTTCTAAGCCAATCCTCAATATATGCTAAGGCATGCCCTCTAGTTCCATGCTTTGAGCCAAACAAGCCTTAGTTCTTCAAATGACAATAACTGAAAACCTGAATCCCCTTCCTTGCAATAATCTTGCAAAGAAAGAACTCCAAATTATCCGCCAAGAGACAAGAAGGTGCATCAGAAGGAAGAAACTAGTTCGGGGAAAATATTTCCATATATTACAAGGTAGGAGGAGAAGAAATAACTTGAAAGATTAGGGAAAGAAGCGTAAATCGAGAGTGGGGACAAGTTTTTGTCTTCAGGGCTCATCTCCTTTGAACAATTAAGCTTCATGTGGGTGTTTTAACACCTGCATCCTAATGCCAACTCCGGTATGGAAGTCGCAAATTTCAAAAGTTCTCTAAGGGTGATAGAAAGCTTCCAAGAAGACAAAACATTGCACTATTCCCATACTTTGAAAAAATGTACAAAAGAGTTCTAGGAACAAGGAACTGCCTCGATATGCAAGTGGCAATTAAATGCCATAAAAGATTTTTAAAAAGATGCACTCGGCCAAGATTGAATCTACAATACAAAGAAGGAAAAATGATGAAAGTCAAGGCGACAGATCAAGAGTGGAAACTAGGTAATTTGCAACTTAAATTTTCCCATTATCTACCCAATTACCTAAGCCCAACATTACAAGTGCCTAAAAGACCCTTTGAGTCTGAAAGTTGAATTTACTTACATTAAGTGGAGATCAAGAAAACAAGCCTAGCGGGACCTCGACCAGCTTTCTTTCTAAGGAGACTCGAAGATTAACTAAATTCGACATGAAGATGAAAAGGATTGGAAGACCCGCACACACACAATGTATCAAGACTTGCTGAATAAATCGCTTTAAATACATACTCATCAAGGAATTCTCAGGATAGAAGTGGAAACCATTCCTTTATTGAATCAAAATCAAATTTAAAATGATGTTGCTATCTCCTATTTCAAGTTGCAGAATAAGAAAGATTGTGGCTTGAACTTAAAAAATGTCCTTAAAAATTCTAAGCCAATTGCTTGAGGTGCAAAAGGACAAATAATTTTCTTTTTTGCCGGGTGCTGTAAAATTTTAAGTTTGGGGGAATTTGATGAGTCTAAAAACTCATTTAATTTTTAATCCATTTTTCTGAGTTTATTACAAGATAATTGTTGATTCAAATGAAGAAACCTGAGTAATTTGCTTAAATTTAATTTTGCAGAAAAATACAGCAGAAGCGAACTTCCCAGCAAAAACAGGAAGAATTCAACCTGAGAACAGAAAGGAGGTCGCAACTAGAAATTGAAAGTCGCGACAAGGAACTCGTTTGTTCAGTTATTTCCAGGTCACAACATCACCAAGACCAGTCAATGAGGTTGCGAACAAGAAAATGTGGTTGAGATGAAAGAAATTATTCAAGGCAATAGCTAAGGTCGCGATGCCAATCTGAGGTCACGACGTTGATCCGTTGATGAAGCCACAAATGAGGTCTCTGCAAGAAAATGTGAAGTTGCAGCAAGTTCTTAAATGAAAGACTCACTCGGTGTCGCGACATCATCTCGGTCACGCATGGAACTCGACCGAGTCACAATAAGGAGATTTGGAGGTTGCAACTACAAGAGAGTTGGGAAAATCAAAATGAGGTCGCGGACGTGAATATCACGTCACGACAGAAACCTCGTCGGCGCTGCCGAAGTCCCGCCAGGAAATCGCTTGCAACCACTTCATATTCGCGATTCGAAGGGAGGTCGCATCAATCACCGAGGTCACGACCATAGACACACCAGCATCAACATCCAGTCGCGCAATTATGTTTAAAGCAACCGAGACAACTGCAAACTCGTAAAGTGAGAACAGGTCGCAACGCGCCATATTGAGGTCACGACGGCTTAGCAAGGCAAGGGGTTATCAAAGCGCCACGACTCAATTATCAGGTCAACCCGAAAAGAAAGTCATGACTCGAGGAAAAGAGGAAACGTAAACGCGGTCGCAACCAAAACTCGAAGTTCGACATGCAAAGGCATCAAGGAGCAAAGCTCGACTCGTGTAATCCAAATGGTGACAAATAAAATGAGGTTGCAAACTCAAAATTGAAGTCGTGACTGTAATTTCACAGAAGGGAACCTGGGCTTAATGAGGTTGCCACGGAGACTAAGGTCGCGACATCAAGCTCTGGAACAATCGTAGCCGTAAAAGAGGTCGCGACCACACCAGGTAGCGACCATTAATCAACGTAAGCTACAAGAAACCCAAGTGGTCGCTAAACCTAAGAAACTCCGGTCGCAACCGAACCTGGAGCATATAAAGGAAACTGTGTCGCGACATCAATCCGAGGTCGCGACCCCAAGACAGATCCGGTTTTTTCTTCTTGAAATCTACCTAGATCTATATGCATTCGGCTCATTTTTGACGCTTATAAATAGACACATAGAATAAGTAAAGTAACCTTAAACTCTTTTTAACTCTCTTGGACACCAAGAACTCCGGGAGAGAAGAAGTGGTTCATTGTATAGTTTAGAGTAGATTTTCTTTATTTTCATTATTTATTTTCTTTTCCGATTTCATTTGTTATTTTCTTCTTAAAATTATCGCTTCTAAAATTGTGAAATCTAGACAAATTGAATTCATTTATTCTCAATTTAATCGCAATTACAAAGGATGTACTTGATCGATGCTCCAGCACTTGTGATGCAAGAATTAGATGCCAACTCACTGATTCGATTTACCGTTAGTTACAGTCTTTTCTGCAAAATTTTGGAGAGAATTATAATGTGATTGAGATAGTATAAGTCCAAATGTTATAGAAATTTTAATTCCTAGTATAACATTTGCAATACCTAAATCCTTCATGTTAAATTTACTAAACAACATTTTTTGGTAGTTGTAATAATATACTATACTACCAAAAATAAGCATATATCATCCACATATAGGAAAATAAATTATTAGATCCATTATTTGTGTCTTTAAAATAGACACATTCATCACATTCATTAATTCGTGAAACCATTTGATTCCTTATTACCTTGTCAAATTTGTCATGCCATTGTTTTAGTGCTTTCTTTAAACCATAAAGTGGTTTAACAAGTCTACATACTTCTCTTCTCTCTTGTCCTGCAGAAATAAACTCTTTCTAGTTGGTCCATAAATTTCTCATTTAAGTCAACATTTAGGAAAGCTATTTATTAATATTCATTTAGTGGTATCTCAAGATTACTTTAATGCCGCAATAACTATGAGCATATTTATCATATTATTCTCATGATAAAGAGAATATGTATCAAAGTAATCAAGACTTTCTTTTTGTTTATAGCCTTGCTACAAGTCTAGTTTCAGCTATCAATTGATTCATCGCCATTTTCCTCTTTGAAAATCCATTTACACTCCGTAATGGCTTACCTCGAGGAAGCATCAACCAACTCTCGGGCCAGGATTTTTGCAATAGATGGATTCAATTTCACTATTTACAACTTCTTTCCACACATAGGTGCTTCTCAGAGTGGACATTGCTTCATCAAGCTTTGCCTGCTAACAAATATGTTAGAAAATTCGACTAAAGGATTTGAAGTCTCAGTTCTTTTACTCGCCTGGGTGCCTCTTCACTTTCTCATCATTTATAGACTCATGGTCTATATCACTAGTCGTGGTATCAAGGAGTTCTTTTAAGAAACTCCCATCACACATGGTATTTTTACAGAAATATATTTTCAAATAATGATGCATTTCTTGACTCACTATTGTATCGATTAGCTGTATATCGTGTGTGAATATATTTATGCACTAGAAAACGATATGCACTACTATTTATCGCATAACCAAGAATTATAGAATCAATAGTCTTAGGTCCTATTTTAATCTTTTTGGGAATAGGAACCATCACCTTAGCCAAACACCCCCACACCTTTAAATATTTGTAGGAAGGATTCCGACCTTTCCATAATTCAAGTATGGTTTTGTCTAACTTGGCCGGGTAATCTATTTAAAATATAATTTGTCAAATCAAAGCTTCCCCCACAAGCTATGAGGTAACTCGAACTAATCAACCTCGACATTCATCATCTCTTTCTTTAATGTTCTATTATTTATATTCAACATTCCATTTTGCCTGAGGTGTATAAGGCGTAGAAGTTTCGACGAATAAGTATCATGTTCTTGAAAACCAATCTAATGAAAGGCCATATTCATCACCTCTGATAAATCCTTATCAGCTTTAATCTTTCTACCAAGTTGATTTTCTCAACCGCATTCTTATAATGCATAAATTTTTTCCAATGCTTCATCTTTACTCCTTAGAAAATATACATAACAATATGTCAGGCAATCATCAATAAAAGTCACAAAGTATTTCTTTCAATTCTAGTTTGAACATATTTCAAATCACATGTATCACTATGAATTAACTCTAGAGGGTTCGCAAGATTTCTTTCAATATTATGAAATGATGCTCTAGTTAATTTTGATTCAACACATATTCAATATTTATGCGATTTGCATCAATTTCAAATTTAGGCAACAATTCTAAATTCATTAATTTATGCAAAGTATCAAATTAACATGTCCTAATCTACTATGCCATATATATTAGGAGGACTCAAGCTTATGCGTAAGATGTGTTCTTATTATTAAAATCGTGATACAATAGTCAATACATTCATCTTAAAGAGCAATTGCTCATATATCCCTTGCCTACATAAATCCCACTCTTAGTGAGTACAAATTTTGTCGGACTCAAACCAACCTTAAACCCTTCTTCTTTACTCAACAACGATCCACACAAGATCTTTTCGAATTTCTCGAACATGCAACACATATCATTGAGAGAGTAAGTTCTTCCTAAGTCATCTTCAATATAATCTTTCCCTTTTCCTTCAACTTCGAAGTGGAGGATTTCCCATAAAGAGTTGTTCTCCATCATTAATCGCTTTATATGAAAGAGAAAATCTTCTTATCCGAACATATGTCTAGTGGCTCGTGTCCACCTCCATTCCTCGGGTATTTCCTCTGCTGATTCTCGGATATTACAAATATAAAAACTTATGTTAGAAGCATTTTTCGTAGTTTTTCCACCTTGGTTATATTCGCCGGGTAACCTTTCCTCTTATGGTTCACTATGCTTTTACTTAAGCCGACAACTCTCGCACGATGTCCCGCCTTGTTCTACACAAAGCAGCTTGCCTTTGAACCCTTGAATCACCACCCTTGGCCCCTTGTTGGCCAACATATTCCTTTCTTGCTGGTTTTATGTCCTCTTCAATCACATGTGCCTTTGACTCCATGGAGTGATTGCCTACTTTCTTTCCAGACTCCCATCATGCCCTCATCCAATCCTTCGCAGATCATCTTCTGCTTCATTTCCTTTGCGCTTAGGAGCTTCAAATAATTCAAGTCCTTCCACTTAAGGTAATTCTCAATAATTGCAACCACTTGAAAAGATTCACTAAGCACCATCCCTTCAAAGATGAATTTCATGTAGGATCACTTTGAAGATCTTGAACTCGACTCTATGAGCAGTCTCTGAATCCACCATTTTATAATCGGGCGAATCCTGGGCTTCCCACAACATCTCTTCATTCCTAAGATCCTCCGTCTTGTATTTTCTATCCAAGGATTCCACAGCTCTTCTAGAAGGTGCCTTGATTGACTATGCACACATATAATGTGTTATCCAATCCATTGAGGATATAGTTTTTGCATAGAAATCAGAGTGCTTCCATGCATCCATTCCAAAGAACAACTTACCGTGCCGACCTCATTCTCACTACAAACGGGAGCATCCTCGCGAAGAAACTTTGCAAGATTCAACGTAATGAGATAGAACAACATTTTCTGTTGCCATCTCTTGAAATCATTCCCGTTGAACTTTTCGGGTTTCTCCCCATGAGACACATGAGTAGGAACAGAAATAGGCACCACATGCATAACATGATTTGTAGTAGTAGGAACATTAATATCATTTACATCCGTTTCTGACAAACAAAGATTACAAACTATTCAAACAATATAAAAGCAGTAAGTTATAAAACCAGAAACAGTTTATGTTACTATTTTGAAATTACTATAACGTTTTTTGTATGGTTTATCAAAAGTCATTGTTTGGTGTACAAATAAATTTAACCAAAAACAAAGTCACCGCTTATATCAAAACCAGAACTACAACAAGTAAATAAAATAATTGAAACTCCTGCTCTTAAGAATGTCGAGGTCGACTCTAGGTTGAAATTTCAGTTTTGAAACATGCAAAGTATACTAAACAAGAATAAGTAAATAAACAGCTTATATAGAAGTGTTACATGGAAAAGATAAAGTGTGACAAGAAAGTGTTACACGTAACAATTTATGATATATGCAAACTAGATACTAACTCGATTGCAGAACAGGAACTGTGATAGAACTTTAGGTAGATTAAGGCTAGTGTTTGACACTATTTCCTTAAGACAGATTTCGCCCCCACTTTTGGTTCTTATGGAATACCGAGCATCTGCCTCCCAAGATACAATGATCTTCACACAGATAGAAGTAGCACTCCAATCTATCTGTCCAACGAACCAAACTACGCTTCACTCCGAATGCACGCTTAACACGAAAAGTAATGCACTAAAGGCCGTCTTAGTGCAATCGTTTACTAAATGAAATGATCAAATTTGTTTTGTTATATTTCAGAATGACAATGAACCTGAGTATTTATAGACCTCTTGGTGACTTTTCGGATAGTCACCATCCTAAAGACACAACTCAAAATGAAAAGACACAACTCAAAATGAAAGGACACAACTCAAAATGAAAGTCCAAACAACACCTTTTCATGAACGGACACAACTCAAATTGAAAGTCCTAACAGCACCTTTTAATGAACGGACACAACTCAAACTCAAAGTCCAAACAACACCTTTTCATGAACGGACATAACTCAAACTGAAAGACCAAACAACACCTTTTCAAGAGGGTCACTTGGGAGCCTATTTTCTCATTCATTTCTTACTCAATTTGACCAAATGAATATACTACATTATTCTCCTCACTGAGTAGAATATGACCCACGAAATATTGTTCAAAATAACAATCAGGTCCCACTTTAATTTAGGCTCAAAGTCAACCAACAACTCAATTTGTAAACTTAAAAAAAAAACTGTTTTGATCCAACAGTTTTGACAGTGAAAAAAAAAAATAATGAAAAGTATATATTACTAGTCAATATTTAGAATAAAAATTACATGGCATCCCAATAATTTCTATAAATAAAGTGTATATATATATATATATATATATATATAAGAGCAGTATATATATATATATATATATATATATATATATATATATATATATATATATATATATATATATATATTTATCTAATGATGGTTGTACATTCAAGTTGATTTTTTTTTCTTTGTATTTTAGTGTTTTAATGGTTGTATTTTTTAGTTCATGGCATATGTTGTGCTTCTACAAAAATATTATATAATGATGCCTTAATACTACTTTGGTGGTCTATATTTTTATTTGTCTTAGAAAATATTCGATAATTTAAATAAGCCTTTAATACTTTAGGAGAATGATAGATAGCATCAAACAACCTCATAATTAAACTATTCAAATCAATTTTTGTTAAAGTGCAATAATAAATCAATTGACAAGTAATTGTACTATTATAGTTCTCCATCATCCCATCTACATGTTGGATAATAATTCAAATAGATTAATTTCAGATTTTAAAATATTTATATTTAATTGAAAAACATATTAAACTTTTTTTTTTTTTCAAAAGTATAAATTAGTTTGTAATGCAATATTTGACCCTTTTTTTATATATATAACATGGTCTTCAGATTTCTCATTCTTGGAAACAATCCCACAATGCAATAAATCATTTCACAGTTCTTTTAATGAGGATTTTCAATTAATTTGATCTAAATTTTAATATTTGATTTTTATTTAATGTTTTTTTATCAAAACATTGAAAAAAATGTGGAGAGAGAAAGAGATGGTATGCTTGGAAGCTGAATAGCTATAAATTATCCAAAATTTTTCTAGACATGTAGCTTTCTATGTTCTATAGAGAATATCTATTGACTTTTTCTGATTAAAAAGTGAAATTGAGCACCCATTTTTAAGTGAACTGCAGCTTTCATCATGGGTGAGTAAATAAATGGAATTAGGTACCATGCAAAATGGGTCTAAAACCTTTTTGGAAATGTAGCCACTAAAACTCTTAGCTGGCGTTTGTTTTTTGTTTTTGTTTTACTTTATTTGTTAACTTGCTTTGAGGATTCAACTCTTTTTTTTCAACTTTTTCATGACTTATCATTTTTGAAAATTTTGGTTGGATAGAAATGCCAATATATTTGGCTTTTTCTTAATGTTTTTTTTTCTATTGAGAAAAAACTAGATATTCAAATATGAGAAAATTATATACTTTATGATCTAATTGAAAATCTCGTTTTGTTTTTCTAAAAGTGAATAAATAAAAAAGAATATGTATTTTTAAAATTCATTAAAAAAATTATTTTCAAAATTTAGATAAAAATTACAAGATTGATTTTTAAGAAAAAACAAATTACTAAGCATTGCTTTGTACTTTAAATGATGATAATTAGAACTTTACCAAATAGTGCTTAATTTGATTATGTATATAGTTGTTTTCTTTTAAAAATCAACTTCTTTATTTATTTATTTTTATCTCAATTTTTTGAGATAAATAAATTTTTAAATAAAATGTAAAAATACATATGATTGTTATCCAATCCAGCATGAAAGCTGAAACATGATGAGAGTTTAAACAACGTCCACGAACAAGGCTTAAACAAAGGCAAGCAGCACTGAAAGCTCAAGCCAGACCTCGCTAAGGCGACGTGCGCTGCGGTTCCGCTTTTATCACGCCCAAGGCGTTCGTCAAGGCCAAGGCGCCATCGCGCCTCGACTGCACTATCGCGACATACCCCATGTCGAGACATGGAAATCCTTTACTGGATTCTTCTCGTCGCGGCCAGTTTTCTCGAGAAGTCTGCCACACAGAGAATCTCTCACGCGATGCAACATGGTAGGAGCCCGCCCGCGCACGTAACTCATCTGCCGCATGGGCGCCAGCCGCTGTGCACGCCCAATGCCCCGCCGCGCAGGCGTAGTTCGCTTCCTCAGGTCATGGATGTTAAAACATCCTGTCGCAACGCCTACCCTTGGGACTCCTCTGTCGCCACAGAAATGTCCTGCCGCACCCTCTAGGAAAACTTTGTCGCACATAAGGAAAAACCCTGTCCCGACTCCAAACTCGGGCCCAATCCCCAAACCCCTATCAATGAGCTCAAATTCCTCGCGCAGACATAGGGTCGAAAAATCTCCATCGCAGAGGCGCCCTCCCGGTCGCGACTTAAACCACCTAGTCGGGCATGGGAACAATGAAGCAATGCCAGAGATCCTGTTACTACACAAAGTCGGCGGCTCTATCAGACGCAAGACGCCACGCCGCGAAAGCACGTGATCCTGTACCAAGACATGTATGCTTGTCGAGCATCCCAGTCGAGTCATGCGTCTAGTTCGGTGAACCTGCCTACAATAAGAAAGACCTCGGTCATGACATAGGGATGAAAAACTCTGGCTGTGACAAATTTCTTTGTTCAACAGAGACCCAAAATGGGCAAGAACTCTCATCCTCCACACTCCAGCCTTTCCCTTTTCTTCTTTCCCTTTCTTTCTCAAAAAAACACCCAAATTCGACAATTGCCTTTTATCACAAAGGGAGTGAACAAGAAAAATCGGGAAAACTTGCCAAAATGTATTCATCATTCAAATGAGTTTAATTACCACTCTTTCTTCTTACATACAACTGGTTTTCTACCCAAAGCTACAAAATACAAAAAATGAAGGAGCTACCGATATCCTTTCAACACTGTCCGGTGGGCTTCATCCCCCGTATACCTCCAAATATTTTAGAAAATATTTTTCCTACTTACTGTAAGTAGAGCAATGCCCAAGAGGTTGAATTTTTCTATAAGGTTACTCCCCCACCTAAGTGCTCAGCGGGATGGCAAACACACACACATTCAAAGTAAAATATGGTTATCTTTACTCTCAAATGTCTACATGCCATGCCCCATGCCTCGAGTCCTCACCGACTCCCTCCATGTATGAAAAACTGTTCCCAAAACAAAAGATTTTTGTTTTTGAAAGTTTCGCATAATCTAATACCATTTCGTAAAATTAATGGTCAACCTCCCATATAATGAGTGGATATACCCGATAAATATTTTGATGGGACACAAACCTCCGATATAAAATGAAGGATGATACTCCAATAAATATTTGTCATCAACCCTCCAATACAATTTCTCCAAACCATGTCACAATCGGCACTTTAATACTAATGTAGCGCTCATACAGAAATGCAAATCTATTTTCATATCATCTATGGTGTTATTGGCTGATGCACATAATTTGATATAATAATTATAATTTTGGTTAATACAACCAAAGATGTTATCTTCATTCTAGTGATGAACATAAATATAATAGCACGATCAACACTGAACTGAAACAAACTGATCAGGCTTAAAACAATTCCTTAAAATTTCGCCCGACGTCCGAAAACACCCAATAATCTCAACCTGATTTGCAAAGAATTAAGAACCCAGCCCGACTATCCAACAATCCAGACTAGCATTCAATCCCAAAATTTTGGGATCTAACCACTATCGTTCCCTACCAACACCCCATGCTATTTGAATGACTCTAGATTCAAATAAACCGAAGAGAGAAGAACCCCTACCTCTCTAAGCTAGAAAATCTGTCTATTTTGGTACCACGCCAGCTCTTGGGATGTGTGAATTAACTTTACTCCTTTACTTCCCTAATTCGAATCGATAGTCCTAATGCCAGATATTCAGAGAGAATGTGGAGCTTCTCCTCCTCTTTCTTCTTCTTTTTTCCCTCCCTTTCCTTTTTTTTTCTCCTTTCCTCATCTCTCTCCATCTCATTGTTTGGTTTAACAAGTCAAGTAGGATGTCCTCTCTGCTATGCTCACCCCTTTCATTGGCCCTTTCGATTCCCTATCCTCTTATCCATAACTTTAGATTTCCACTCATTCTAGTCAGGATTTGCGACACCTCAAACCAGGTCCTGCTGACAAACCCGTGAACTCTCGGCGAAATTCCCTGACGTAGGTGACCTCGATACTCAATCGTCGGCGGTCCCATTTATTCGGATCCATATTTTCATATAAAACTTAGCCCCCTGTTCGAGGAGCTCTACCCAAACATACAACCCCCGTATAAGAGTATATAATCATAACTGAATGTAGTGTGGTCTCAACGGCGTATCACTCACAGGTCCATCCGTCCTATCCCCAATATAAGATCATCCCTTTACCAGACTATTAACTATCTACACAATCTAAATCCAGAAAATAAAATGATTAATTACGCCTATAAGAGTCCCATCATGATCCTTTCTTACATAATTATATATTCAAATTTATTAAGATAATAGTCCCAAAAGAAATTTAGTTACAATTCTTTATACAAAATATTTTTTAAAAATGTTACTCAAAGGCAATATCGCGCCACACACGATCTTTCATAATCACGGTCTCGCTTGAGCTGCCATCTCCGTATGTACCCCATGTACTGAAAGGGAGTCCATTAATAAGAAACGCCTGCTGAAAATTCTCCTACAAGAGCTACCTCACCTAAAATGCATGCAATGGCAACCATGAAAACGCCCAATCACATTCCATAAGGGGGAACAATGTAATCCTATATGGAATGCACAGTCATGCATGAGATATG
Organism: Tetrastigma voinierianum; assembly: GCA_016808115.1. Taxonomy (NCBI): domain Eukaryota; kingdom Viridiplantae; phylum Streptophyta; class Magnoliopsida; order Vitales; family Vitaceae; genus Tetrastigma; species Tetrastigma voinierianum. The sequence goes on along the minus strand of JAEQBH010007292.1, from coordinate 34,918 downwards.
ACTCCTTATGCCCATAACCCGAGTCCCGATCGACTTCACACCCGCAATGCTAGTGTGGAAACTACCATCGTGTTTCACCCAATGACTCAACCCATCGACAACTTCAATGTTATTCAATTTTACCAAATCCGTGTGTTTATTTGCCACAATTTTCTGTCTCATCGCAAGCTTCGCACGCCTTCCGACACTCGTGAACTTTGATCACCGGATACATATAAACCGAATTAAGAATAAAATTTGTCTTTCACCCCGGGGGATTCGCCCCATCTTGCTTCACCCAAACACACGAAATTTATTATTATTTTTATGCACCCGTGAGTTCAATTCTCGACGCTGTCCCACTCCTAACTCATTACACATCTCACTCTCAAGAACAGAACAACTCTTCAATACTATGCACCCACACCCAACTTGACGTGATGTGACCATGCATATGAAATGCAATCATGTCATTTCATGTCATTACTACATGCACATTTTATAAATTCAGGATACCATATTTCCTAGCGATAATTTCCATTCATCACAATTTCCATGTTAATACATCACGCAGCTAACATACAATAATGATTTTTACACACAACCACATATTATTTATTTTTCCAAACAATAAAGGCCCACTAAATGACCCAACTCGTAATTCTATAAAAACAGTGGCACCTCTTGGTCCCACGGCTACGAACCATTTTTTTGTTCCATTCATCAAAATTACGCTGATACCAAAACACATAACAAAACCCAAAGACATCATTCCTGATCAAAATCGAACTCGAATACACCGGATCGCCGAAATAGTTCAAAATTCGGTCTGGACTGGCCAAAAAATACCCGTAGGGCCTGGCCCGATCGCCGAACGTCCTAAAATTATGTCCCGACTATTCAAAACGCCTCGGTGGTCTTTGCACCGGCCTTATTTCGGACCCAAATTTATGCCTCTCAATACCTTAAAAGAAAACCCCAAGCCATTGGGGGAATGACCTTCGTGCTAGAAATATTCAAAGCAGGAAAATTCCTACCTTATGGAGTCTGACTTAAACTCCAAGATTTCGGCACCACGTCGTAATCCTCGATGCGTGGACCGACTTTGCCTTTTGCTCTGACGAAAACCTGTGGTCCAATTTCCATAAATATTATAGACAGTTAAACTCTCTTCCCTTTTCTCTCTCTCTTCTCTTCTCCCTCACGCTCCCTCACCGTCGGCCTCCTCATTTTCTTTCTTTTACTTTCCTTTTTTTTCTTTTATCCTTTTCTTTCTTTTTTATTTATTTTATTTTATTTTATTTTATTTTTTTTAAATTTGGACACATGGCCTCATTGCGCCATGTGTCCATCTCTTGCCTGGTCCAAGCCGCCCCAAAATAATTTATTTCTTTTAGTTCAATTTTATTTTAAATGAACATAACTCAAGTCATTTCCTAACTTCCAAGAATTTCGTAAAACAAAGTCCCTAGAGTCACAAGCTTTACTTATCACCCAAAAATCATAAAATATGCCATTAGTCTTAGAATTCATTTAAACTTTTCTCTGGGTCAATGTGATTCTACCAACCTAACTGGCCACTTAAGCCACATCCGAAAGATCTAGAGAATTTCTAGGTTTCCCGAACCATTATGGCAATTATTATTATTATTATTATTTTGCCATTTTTTCCCAAAATTACTACCTTTCCATATTTTACATTATTTCTTAAGAATTCCTGTCCCTAAATTCCCACATACACATCAAATTGACATGCATATGCACTGCCATTCTATTTCCAATTCATTTAAACAATGTACCTTCATCCTTAAATAGGGAAAGGATAGGTGGCACGCATCGTGCCGCATTCCCCATGTTGCCTCCTTCTACTCCTCGGTGTTGCCACAACACCTTCACTCAGCCTCACGATTCGCAAGGCCGCAAAACCTCGAGATCTCGCCTATCCATGATACGCACCCTGGCCCCTCCCAAAGGTCCCATCCGTATGAACAACAATCCTCCCCAATCCAATTACATGAGTTGGATCTAGAGTATACCCGAGCAATGAAACGCGGAACACCCATGGACACCGACAAACTTGGTGGTAGCACCAACGATATGCAATCACACTTCACCCTCTCTCAGAGTAAGATCTCCTATGGCTGATATGACACTCTGCTGGCAATGTGAATCCGACTACTCCCTCTTGAGTAACACCTACAGTAAACGCGATCGCCCATCCCACACTGCAGGTCGATGTCGCTCACACAGAGCCTTTCGCTTCCGCTGGACGCGAGAAGATGCTTCTCCTGCAATCTAATCCAATCTTTGAAAGTCTCAACGACTGCACCCAGCGATGGCAAAGTGCCTCCCGAACTTTATCCAACAAATCAGGATTGACATGGCCTTCATATAAGGCCTCATAGGGTGTCATTTGAATACTCATTGATAGTTGTTGTTGTGTGCCACCTACTAAATCTGCAGTGCTCCTCCAAGCCACTTAAGATCCGTGACGCATGCTCACAACATGTCCTTCTGAGAACCTCATGGTCATCTCGATCGACCATCTATCTGGCGACGAAACACGCTGCTCATCGTCAATTGTGTTCCTCTCCTTACTAGCTCTTTGAAGCTCTTCTCCCAAAAGTTGTGTGTTGTAAACCCAGGATCCCCTCGAATCTCGATATAATAGAGACCACCTAAAATTCAGCATGAGCATCTCAACAATATACACTCCAACATAATTCCTCCAAGGTGAAGGTCATCCGTGATCGCAGCAGGCCAACAGTGAGCTACCCACTATAACTCCATACCGCATCATGTGTCTCCTCTCAGGTCCGTGCAAGCTGCCACAATCCATCGCGGATATGCTCCCATTTCCACTGCTACCTTCAAAGGCCGGAAAGTAGCCTTCGGCCGACTTCTAGTGTTCGAAATTCTTTACTTACCGATTGGCCATGAGACACCGTAAAAAACCCCAACGCCTCATTTCATCTCGCTCCACACATCGGGCGACGAAGATCTCGCATCTTCGTGCCACCCGATTTACACAAATCGAGAGCAAACAGGCACTCTCTAAGGATCTCCTCTTCATATCAATCACTGGGAACTACAACCCGTCCCTATATCAAGACTACCATATGTGTGGATAGTCTACCTTTCATCACTCCGCATACGACTGGTATTCTACCCTTGACGGATACACCAAGGCCCCGCTCTCGGGGATTCAATCACTCAAGCCAATGTGGATGGCGAGCCACCAACCCCTTAACGCCCGAGCCTGATCACGTATTGCTCTAAACCGTCCCACGCCTCGAGCATCACTCCCCAAGAACACTAGCCAAGCATTCCTCGGACTTCCAACTTAGTGATCACCATTTACCTTGCCAGACGGTAATGCAAAGGAAGTCATGGCCTCCGATACTCAATCCATCTCGGGATGCCTCATGTTGAGGTCCCGCTGTGTGAAAATATACTTTCGAGTTTTGTGGTCTGAAAACACTTCAAACTACTCACCATACAAATAGTGGCGCCAAATCTTTAAGGCAAAGACTATGGCTGCCAACTCCATGTTGTGTGTGGGGTAATTCCGCTCATGATTCTTTAACAGTCGAGAACCATAAGTTACTACCTCCCAGACTGCATAAAAACGCATCCTAATCCATTTTTGGCATCAAGGAAGACACTGTTATGTACCTCTATCCCTTTGGGACTATCAAAATAGAAACAAGTAAGTCCTACTTTTCACCTCCTTAGGAATGCCTTTCACACAGGTCATTCCACTTTAATTCGACCTCATTTAAGGTAAGCTCACTTAAAAGTGCTCAACTATGTCCTCACAATGAATCTACATCAGAATACACTCACAAATTCTAAGAAACTAAGGTGATCTCAAAGACTGACTTCGACCTCCTCCCTAACCCATAACTTCCTCGACATCTCCTCCCATCCGTGATACACTACGGTGAAGTCGACACTACACGTCCCGCTACAATCCACCCCGCAGCTTCAAAATCCGCACTTACGCACTCGCATAACCCGATGTTCTTCAGGGCCTCGAGAACAGCCCTCTGGCATCCCAATGCTCCTCGACGGGAGTAGATCAAAAATATCGCCCACAAAGACAACGATGGACCTCAATCTGAATAGGGCTGGAATACCCGCGGCACATGAGATCCATGAATGCCGCCGAGCATTTTGGCTGCCAACTCACATCACCGTGAACTCCGAATGCTCATATCGCTGCTCAAACACCGCCTTTAGATTTGGCCTCCCAACTCCCTCTAACCGATGGTAACCTAAGTGCGGCATCTGGTCTTGAGTAGACTCGCGCCTCTCCCGCCTGGTCAAACAAATCATCAACCCTCCTTGTTCAACTATTGCTAATCAATGCAAAGTCAAAAGGTCTTGTTCTTCTTTTTCGCAAACTGAACCGGAGCTCCCCATGGTGAAGTGCTCGGTCTAATAGAACCCTTTTCTAACAATTCCTGCAGTTGGATCCTTGAGCTCCCGCAATCCCAACCCGCGCATCCCATGAGGAGTCATAGAACGGCGACGCATTTGCATGTAAACTCAATGACAAAGTCTACATCCCTGTGCGGAGGTAATCCTGGTAGCTCATCCGGAAAGACATCCTCATAATCACAAACCACTCGAGGTAGACTTAAATACTGTCTCCCCTCGTCCTCTAGGGTAGGACTTGCTAGCTAACCCATCAACTGTTCACTCCACCTGGAGTCGTGCACGGTCTGGGGCAAAGCATTATGCTTCTCCCCCTAAAAAGTCACACGGATACCATCCCATGTGTAGGCAGTAATCCTCCTACTATCATAATCAATGACGACCCGGTGTGTCGTCAATAAATCCATGCCAAGAATGACATCAAAATCTGATATGTCCATTATCCATAGTGAAAGCACCCATATCCCGATGCTCTGTATGTCTCTGGGCTTGGCTAAGGCCGCTCCGACCATTCGAGTCCCCTCCTCCCATGCATGTTTATGATGATGCCTCGAAACCCCTCGGAGGTTACTCGCACTCCCAGCCCACTGCTGCACTATCCAAATGGCAGTGTTCACCACGTCGCCCAGGCAATGATGGCTACCCAGCACCCGTATCCTTCCGACCAATCGAAAATAATGACCCGCCACCACGGGTCTCCTCCCTCGAGCCCGGGAGGATCATGTTCCTCAAACCTCTCGTGAGGTTACTGACCCCCCTTGGCTCTACCGTACCAAATTAGTGCGATGGTGGCACAATGTTACCCTCCGCCTCGCATAAGGGCAGTACAAGAACAATGCAAACAATTTATGAAGGTCTCGTTATCTAAAAGTCTGGGTGGTCGTGGGTTATTACTCCGCCCACCGATCCGGCGTCCTCTTCCTCTACTAGCCATCTACATGTGTCATATAGCAATAGAGTTCTCAAATTTCTATCTCAGTCTACCTATAGTGTATGTGGCAACCACTAATAGACTTTAACATCATGAACTACACCATTCATCCATTTTTCCTTAGTGGTGCATAATGCCAACCAAAAATACAAATCAGTTCATGAACTATCATGTTCATTTTGATTTCCGAACCCCTAAGGTTATGTTTTCTAGCCTTAGTGTTCCATATACAATCTACCATGTATATTATTCACATAAATCACACATCATGTTAAGCACAAAACACGTAACACACAACAATGCATGGATTCTAAAACTCCATGCCCATCACCCTCGCACTAGTGTACTCTTAGACTCTTGATACTTAGTCGAGACAAGCTAGTACCAGATTCATATCTGCATACTCACATTCAAGTTCCCTTAGAATCGCTTACTCCAAAGCTCTCGATACTGCTCGACACCCCAACCGGGGTCCTCATGATAACCCACAACCTGTAATTTCGTGGGATTTCGCGACTGCATACCACACCGCTGCGGTCCATTTTATCGAGATCCATATTTTCATTGAAAAAATCAAAGTGCAGCCTCCTTTGTTCGAGGAGCTCTACCCAACATACAAATCTCGTATAACAAGATAATCATAACCCATCCAAATGGTCTCAACAGTATAGTATCGACCCTAGAGGGTCCATCATCCAGTGTCCCCACTATATGCATGAGCCTCCTCCCTTACCGGGACCCATTCATTCACATTTAAATCTAAAATATGAAAATTAGAACATTTAATTACAACTGTAAGAGTCCGATCATGGCCCTGTTACCATAATTACATACCTGACTATTTAGACAATAGTCCCAAAATAATTTAGTTACAATTCTTTTATACAAAATATTTTTAAAAAAATGTTACTCAAAGGTAATATCAAGGCCACACATCGACCTTCATAATCATGGCCTCAAGCAAAGCACCGTCTCCCGCATGCCCCCGCAGACTAACGTCCCAAGGTGAGCAATGCCCAATAGAAAAATTCTCCTACAAGGGCTACTCCCCACCTAAAATGCACATGCAATGACAATCATGAAAACGTCCAATCACATTCCATATAAATAATGCAATCCTATATGGAATATTACATGTCATGCATGAGATGAGACTCCTCATGCCCACAACCCGAGTCTCGACTAACTCCCTCACACCTACAATGCCAATTGTGAAAACCAGTCATTGGTGTTTCACCCAATGAATCAACCCATTAGACAACCCTCCAATGTTTATTCAATTTTATCAAATCTCGTGTGTTTATTTGGGTTGTGAATTTCCGGGAAACCATCAAGCAGCGTTGCACGCCTTTCCGACACTTTCGCTAATCCTTTGATCGCCGGATACATATGTTCGACTAAAATAAATTTGGGTCTTTCACCCGGGGTGGATCTGCCCCATCTTGCTTCATATCCAAACACAAAAAATTTATTATTATTATTATTTTTATGCACCCGTGAGTCTCAATTTTGGACATTGTCCAAATTTCCGAGCTTACTACATGTTCATTAAGAATGGTGAATAACCAGTACCATGAACCCACACCTAACTCGATGCGATGTGATCGTGCATATGAAATGCGATCATGCCATTTCATGCTATGTCATGCTACATGCAACATTTATAATAATTATATTTCCTATACAGCACTTCCATTTATTCCACAATTTTCATGTTAATACATCACGCTGAAGCAATATTATTAACATGATTTTTACACACACACCGCATATTATTTATTTTCCAACAATACACACAAAATGGCTAAAATCTCGACCATATACAATAGTGGCACCTCTTAGTCTCTTCATGACTACAAACCATTTTTGCTCCTATTCATTAACAAATTACAAAGTGATACCAAAACACAATAATAAAAACCCAAGGATCAAACCAAACTCCTAAATAGTCCCATTCGCCTCGAAACAATTCCGTAATCCTGCTTCTAACCCGTCCAAAATCCTGCACCGAACTATTAAAAACGCCTCAAAATTCAGCCTGCATCGGTCCGAAAGAGTCCTGGGCACTCTTAAAAATTCTGCAATTCCTACACTCAGTCCCAATATTTTGGGACTAAAATTTAAGGCCTCTCATGGACTCAAAGAAAACCCCAAACCATTAAATGACCTTTAGGCTAGAAATATTCCAAGTAGGAAAATTTCCTACCTCGTGGAGCTCGACTTAAACCCATTTTAAGATTCACTAGTAGCTCGATGGACCGACTTTTGCCTTTGCTCGAATTCCACGATCCACTTCTATAAATCTTAAAGAGAAACAAAAACCCTTTTTCCCTTTTCTCTCTCTCTCTTCTCCCTCATGCTCCTCACTGTCCGTCTCCTCATTTTCTTTTCTTTTGACTTTTCCTTTTTTTTTTTTTTTTTTTTATCCTTTTCTTTCCTTTTTTTTTTTTTTAAATTTTGTGATACATGGCTCACATTGTGCCATGTGTCCATCTCTCATTCGCATGTTTATGCCCCAAAACAATTTTATTTCACCCCGAGTTCAATTTATTTTAGATGAACTTAGCTCGATCATTTCACGACTTAGATATTTTCGTAAAAATCTCATCTACGGAGTCACTTCTTGTCTATCACCCTGAAATCAGTACAGAAATATTTCAACTATCTCGAGTCGGAGACTTTTAAGTTCTTGGATTTCACGAGATGAATCGACCTACGCGGTCCAGTTTAGTCATCAGAGATCTAGAGAATTTTTCACAAACTCTGAACCATTATGACAATTATTATTATTATTATTATTATTATTATTATTATTATTATTATTATTAATGTATTATTATTATTATTTTGCCATTTTCTTGAAAGTACTAATTTTCAGGTGTTTACGGAGTGTGTGTCATGAGTCCAGCTAGACTTTTGTTTGACAGTCTGGATTTGACACACAGCTATGTAGGTCATGCAGCATGCCAAAGTGTCACTCGTTACTCTGCGGTCTTACTCGAAGAAACGTGAAATTTTGACTATCTTGGAATCAAACCCGAATTCAATGGGGTAACTAAATTTTGTAGAACGATTCTAATGGTGAAGTTTATTCTCATTATCCAAGATATAGAAAATTTCATTTTCAACTCGAAATTACCGTTTACCATTTTCGTAAAAATTGTATTTTTCTCGGTTTTACATATAGCATATGATTTTCTTTATGGCGAGAATATTTAGTTTTTTCTTTAATAAAACATTTGTAAAATTATTAAGAACAATGAAAAGCTTCGTTATTTTGAAGTTCATAGCCATGGCTCTGAAATTTCAATAACAAGTTATGAAAAAGTAAAAAAACGAACAAATTTAAAAGCCGAGCAAATTGCTTTATGTAACTAAAAAAAAAAACAAAGGCAAAAATATTTATCTTTTTTATTTTTTCTTAATGTTTTTTCTATTAAAAAAAAACTAGTTATTCAAATATGAGAAAATCATATACTCTATAATTCAATTGAAACTCTCTTGATTTGTTTCATGCTAATTAAATAATAAAGTATATAATGTTTTTTAAATTTTTATTTAAAATTTATTTTCTAAATTTAAATAAAAATTAAAAGACTGATTTTTTAGAAAAAAACAACTAAATGATTAATACTATTATGTACTATTCAATAAAAGTGGTATTTAGCATCGTTAAAACTAAAAACAAAAACAAAAAACAAAAATAAGTGTCACCTTACTTTGACAAATAAGAATTCACCATTCAACTTATTTAACTCGTAAATGAAACTAGAATTTCAAATCTCAATTTTGAGCACCACTATGAAATTGTTTAATTCTAACATTACATATCATGAATATTGTATGTTTGAAAAAAATGAACAAATTTATTGTAAAAGGGCATTTAAAATGGGTCCAAAATATTTGATAAGAAATCTTTTGTTTATATTAATTATTGAGAATAGTAGCTTTTAATGATCCGTAACAATTTTTATTATTACTTCTAGGAGAAAATATAATTAATAAGGCATATTTAACAAATGTCTCATAAATTGTAAAACCCGAAAATTCAATTTTCCTAACAAAGTGGCAAAGCTGCACTACAATATAGTACAGTGGAAAATCTGAAATTTTCTAGATCTCGGATGACAAAACGGACTTCACCATTGAATTTGTCTCGAAATCTACACGCAATGGAGACATTAATTCTGGCAGTACTTCGATCACTGCTGGCAGACGCAGCCGACATGCAGGGCTGCCGATGGCATATCAAGCACATATACCATGAGAAGACACATGCATGAGAGAGTCACAGAATTGGCGCCACCTAAAGATGTGTCCATGTGACATGACCATGGAAAAGGTGATGCATGGCAAGATGAATGAGAGATGAGTAGCTTCCTTTCACTAAGCAAACCAAACAATCCGATGGGAAAAGAAAATAAGAAAATGAAGAAGTAAAGAAAAGGGAAAAGAAAAGAAAAAGAAAAGAAAGGAAATGAGGGAAAAGGAAAGAAAAGTAAGAAAGGAAATAAAAAAGGAAAAAACAAAAGAAATGAGCGGAGAGCCGTGTCGATAAAATGAGAGAAAAAAAAAAAAATGAACGACACTTCCTTCGTGGATCTCGACGAACCGGGCGGCCTAAACGCTGTCAGGCAAGAGACAAAGTTATCCACGGATGAGACGCACGTGACGCTGTACCAAAAATTGCGGTTTTACCGCATTCCAAAAGGCAGGGGTTTTCCCTACACTAGCTTATTCTGCTCAGCCGCAACGTAAGGGCTGTTTTTGGTTGCTCTAATCTTACTACCGAGTTTATCGACAAATACAGAATCGAATCCAAAAGATTAGGAGACTGAAATTTCAGACCTCTGCCACCGTAATACCTGGTTACAACTGGCGCTGCTAGGAATCTAACCTCGCCCGTAGCCATGGATGATCGCCTCCCGGATCAACCCAACTATCAGGGGTTCGGGTCGCCAAGTGTCGTCATGGTAGTGCTCGCTCTTAAGGTCCGAACAATTTTTGCACCCATGCGACCGGCAGCCTTTAATTTGACTTGCATCATAATCTCTTTCTATTCGAACTCCGATTTGCAGTTCTAAGACTATGAAAAGCCTTCAGCCTGTAAAATTTAACCATATGCTATACACAACATTTAAGGTCACGCTTTAGGTGTTTCATTTTTTCAAAGAGCTTTATTGTTGTGGGCATTGTTTATGCTATTATCGTAAAGAATACCAAGTTATTCACAGATATGATTGATATGCTTTCATAGATGTATGCTGTGAAAAGTGTGGAAGAATGAATCACATGTTGATTGTATGGACGCATGTTGAAATATGTGTGATAAGCATATTGAATTGAATGGATGTAAATTATATGTATTAAATGTGATTATCCATGATACTTGGCATGAAGTATGATTTTGAATTGTTGCACGTGTTATTCATTATGCATGTAGCATGAGATACATGCAATGGCATTGCATTGCATTTATGCACGACATCAGATACGAGGTGTGAGTATTAGCGGAGAGACTGACACTGTGTTTGGTGTTTGATGGTGGATTCTGGAGGTAAATGGGTTAACGTCCAAACTAAGTCTCACTCGCCAGATAAAAGAAACAGGAACTAAAAATACGGTGTCAGGTATAGCACGGGTGAAAAACCCGTATTCTTGGTTAGACATATGTATCACATCAGTTTCATGTAAAGTTTCTGGGAAGGCGCGCGGGTTACTGTGAGACTCTCAAAATTGCCACCCAATAAAAACACAGAACTTGATAAAACAAGTTGATATCAAGATTATCCAATGAATTTTGACTTCTATAAACAAGCTTTGTTTTGGAAAATGGTCATTGATGGAACATACAATGACGGCTTTCACACTCGCATATGCTTGTGCGCAGGAGTCAGTGAGGACTCGTGACATGGGACAGGTGAGTCACATTCTCGTCCATGCATGTAGACATTTGAGTAGAATGCATGTTTACTTGAATGTGAAATGGTGAATAAAGCGCACACTTAGACAGGTCTTTGTGGAATTATCTTCATCGCATTTTCACCCCAATATGGGACCCTCAGTACAAGGTCAACACTAAAGTGAATCCACACTCTAGACGTGGCCTGATTGTGAAGACATCAAGCCATGTATTTGATAAGACTTGTAAAAGTATTTGTATAAAGAATTGTAATTAAATTTTTGGACTATTGCCAATATAGTCGTATGTAATTACAAAGAGGTCATGATCTAACTCTTACTGACCGTGACGGCGTATATTCTTATATTTTAGATTTGGGGCTGAGGAATGAATGGGTCCCTGGCTGAGGGGCGACGAGGGTGGTATCGAGTAACTCCTGTCTCATCAGTAGTTAAAATTGGTCCTGGCATCAAGACTTAGGTGCACTACACCTAAGGTAGAAATTCTAAGGTGTTCACGGGCTAGTCAATGGACCCTTGGAAATTTGGGATGTCACATTTGGTATTAGAGCTTAGTAAGGCTTGAAAATCTAGGCTAAGGTATATGGGTTTAGACATGCGGTTACAAGATAAAGCTAGGTTATGAATGCCTAGGTTAGATGGTCCGAGACACACTACATTCTGCATCAAAGTATCTGATCGGTACTTCGTGAATTCATTGTGTGATGATTGTAGTTTACATAATGTGTGTTACATATTATGAATTATATAAGGGAAATGTATATGGAAAGATTCAACACTAGGGTTAGAGACATAACCTAGGTTTAGGAAAATTAAACGAACAAGATTAGTTCATGATGTGAGTTCATTAGTAGTTAGCACATGCACTACTAGTTGTGACAAGGAGAGATGTCAAAGCTTATGGAGATCACCATGCCACTATGATAAGGCTAGCCGTGATTCCAGTAAAGGGTGAATCCTAAGTATGGTATGATGAATACACAATCGAGTGATAATTATAACTAATCTAACACATTTAATCATAATGTACTATCGTACTAAGAATTATGGTACTTTAATCTCTTCGTGTTTTTAGATTTGTGCGTGTCTTTCGTGTTTAAAACGTAAGTGCACAAGGATGTAAGTCGGGAAGCCAATATGAAGCGTGAATGTGGATGGGTAAAAATTGACGTGGTTTCGGAACCCCAAATAAGCAAGGAAAGCACCAGACAAGTCCTACCCCAGAACTTCCGCCCCTGTAGAACTTGGCCGGAAATTTGACAAGGACAAGTCCTACCGTAGAAGTTCAAGTCCCACCGTAGAACTTGCTGGAAATTCAGCAGTAAGCAGTCCCACCGTAGAACTTAAAGTCCTACCGCAGTAACTTCTTTATGGAACTCAAGGAATCTGGCCCAAGAATCTTTAACCCGACGTGGAGGGCGCACTCATAGTTTAACCAAAATGGGAAAATCACTGGGATAGCTATAAAGGAGGAGGACACAAGTATTAGGTATCCCTTGTTCTTTGAGTCTTCTTCTGAGTTTTGAGTTCACTCAAAGGGTTTAGGTTTTTGGGTATTTTTCTCCAATTTTTTGAGTGGTACCCAGAGATCCAGATTCAGATTTTATTCTTTTAGAAGTTTCGATTCAAGAGTTTGTAATCTTCAAAGATAAATATTTATTTTGCTTAAATCTTAGCATTCCATATTCTTCATTCTCGCTTTAAGGCGACCTCCACGCTGCATCGTTTTATGATTAATTGTTCTTCAACTTAATTATCATATAAATTCTTATGGAGTTTTACCCTACCGGCTGATCATACGGAATTTCACCGATCAAGGTAAAGTCCCCAATTCCTCTCTTGATTTTCATCGATCGTATCTTCCTGATACTGTGGTTTAATCATAATGCCAACTAAGGGTTCGTTTAATTGAGAACAAGTGTTTAGTATTACTCAATCGTCCTTATTTTCCAAAGAGCATTTAAAGATAACTTCCATCAAGACCATTTATCAATGGTTCCTAGATGAGTTTATAAAATAAGAGGTGGGACTTACCCGATCGTGGCGGAGCGGAACCTCAAAATCCCAGCAATTTGCTCTTCTTATTTAAAACATTCAAACCAATCAATCATTCAATCAAACAACACAACACTAGCGCTTTTAAATCATACTTTTTAGTGGAGAATAGCTCCTATTGATCAACCTAATCGCACTAATTCTCAGGAGACAGACCTGATTCCTTACGACAATGCTGTGATTTAATTATACCTTACGCTGTGAATAAATTAGGCATACTAACTGTGACGGCGATTTTCAAGGGCCATGCACAGGGGAGTGGCAACAAACTCGTTGATCCAAGAGAGCTGAGGTAATTTGCAATTGCATTGCAAATCCTAAGACGCTTCCATTTTTCTTATTTTGTTTCGCTTTTGCCGAGAAACTAAAAAGTGTTTCGGATGCAGTAAGTGTAGTGCATGTCGATCCGTCATAACGAGAAACACCGACAGCGAACTGTATCCCCTAGAAACCCTGAGAAATCCATTATAAGCCACAAGTGTCTCAATATAACATTTTACCTCCAATGGATAACTCGAATCAGCAGACTTATGAGCCTCCACAACATTTGGGGCCATGCTACGCCCCAATAAACCTGATAGGAGGAGGAAATGGTAACTCAAAGACAATCAATATAGGAGTTCCTCCCGCTCCTTTTGCCCAATGTAAAGAACTTTCGAGAAATTCTCGCAACCTCGCAGGACCACCCACAAACGGCCCACCTTCCCGACGAGGCCAAACTAATTCCCGATGAAGCTCTGAAACGATCCGCCTTCTCTACTTGTATACCAAGGGGTTCGAACTTGAACTTTACCATTCATGAGGATTTTGAGGATGTCTCGCAAAGGCATTCCTTCCACCGTTCCCTCTCCACATTTATCTCGGTTATTCTTTATTTCCTTTTTTTAAAGGAGAAAGCCGTAAATCATTCCATTCTCGCGACCTAATTGGACCTTTTACGTAAAACATGCGGAATGAATTCCTCAATAAGTTTTTCCTCCCGCACGCATTTCTAATGCCCTCGCTTATGCGAGCAAATTCGTAACTTTCAAAGCCAGTGAACCTCGCGTATGGGAAAGATATATGATCTCTCCATGCTATCCCTCATCATGGGTTGATGTCGACAAATTTTCAGGCATACTTTCATCAAGGATTATCTCTAGGTAATAAACAAGTATATCCAAATGATGTGTGCAGAGAATTTATGAAAAGAGGCCAGGTGGGAGGCAATTCAACTTCTTTAGACACTTATAGCGTAGAACGTCGAACTTGGGAGACAAATACTTTAGACACTCAAGTAAAGTGCATAGCACACTGGCCGGTGGTGGAATCCACCACCCAAGAGAATGATGAGTCGGCAGCCAAGATCGCCAATTTGACAAGGCGCGAAATTGAGGCCATAGAGAGGAAGAGAGGAACGAGGTAACTAGTGCAATCTCAAATACCCTCGATACCCACTGGACCTAGAGTGGAGGAACCATGCATTATATGCGATGACCCTACACACTCGACCATTAACTCCGCCTGGGTCTTTCAAGTTAAGGAGCCATCTAAATTGAACAAGCTAACGCCTTTAACTACCAAAGGAAACCTTCAACTCCTATACTCGAAACATACAATCCCCGGTTGGGGTAGCATCCTAATTTTAGCTGGAGAAATGAGGGAGATCAACTCGCCAAACAACTAAGTGCCCTCACTATCCAAACCAGCTCTTCCAAATCTATTCCTCCATTTCGTAATCAAGGCCCTAAGGATTTCAAGGAAATTCCAATCAAGGTCATCATCCACGAACCAAGGAACTAAAACTCTCATTTAGCCTTTACCTAACTCCACATAAGAGAAGTATGGAGGACATAGTCACACATCAGACAAACCCAAAGAAAACTACAAACACAGACTGAACTCCGCTTCGAATGATGAGATCCCAGATAACCAAGTTAACCTCATCTATGTAACCTTCAACAAGAAAAGGAAACTTCCATCACAACCCATCCAAACCCACAAGGTCAAAAACAAAGGTAGAGAGTAGTTTAGGTTCCAAAGGAGGGTACCTTGAGCATTGTAAGGGAGGTCAATACCCTTCTGAGTGGTAAAGGTAGCTTCACAAACTGATCCAACCCATGGAACCATCACAAGAGTCCATAGTGAATATTAGCTGTAGAGGATGAAAAATCAGACACACCTCATAACCCTAATACAATGACAAAGATAAGCAACTGAGAGGAAGATAAGTCTAAACGATATCCTCTCCACCTCCATACCTCATAGGCTGGGTTAAGAGCACCAAAGAAAGTGAATAACCATGCGAATTTATGAGTTGTTCAAGCAGGAACTGAACATTCCCTTGTTAGAGCTATTACAAATCCCATCATACGCTAAATTTCGGGCGACTACAAGATCTTAAAAGGAAACGGTGTCAACAAGGAGGCATTCATGATCAACACCATCTTAATTCGTGGAATAACTCAGCCCCAAAATACAAAGACCTGCAGAATCATCATTTCTATAGTAGCTTGGAAATTCAAAGTCGGGCATGCTTGAGCTTATCCTAGGGGCAAGGTTAATCTGTTGCCTTACTCAAAAGCAGGAATTTGTAAGGAGAGAGGAATTAGAGCTAACCAATATCACCCTCCACCATGATCGCAAAGGTCGTGTTCCTAGGGAATATGAAGATGTCTTGGTCCAAGGACAAATTTTACTCGTCGATTTCAGGTGCTTCGACACTCAGCTCCGGTGGGCTACCATGAACCCGGGCCCTTAATTTGGTTTAATACCTGCAACCGCAATGCCATTATACATTTGTGGAGGCCTAATGACACTTTCATTCGGGGAACATGACTGCAGACCGAATATTTCAATGTAATCAAAGGAACTGGGGATGAAGCAAGATACGTGTGAAATAATATGATTGACTCCAAGGGTACAAAAATACTCGGATAATGTCTCATGATGATCCTCTCTTAAGTCATGTCCGGTCACCGACCGGGATGAGGAAGGATCACTTGAGCCGTAGTTTCTCCACTTCATAATTGAGCATAAAGATGTATTTGAAGTTAACAGTGGGTACCTAAATTTGAACCTTTGCCACTAAATGAGGATAAGACATTGCCTTCAGAGGAGAAGCCACTCTAGCTTGAGCTAAAACCCTACCAACACATCTCAAATATGCATTCTTAGGGAGGAGGACACCTTTCCAAGAATCATATCTTCCTCCCAGACATTACTCAAGAAATTCAACTGAAATATTGAAACCCGCGTGTGGATCGCTTTAGTTGGACAATTGCGTATATTAAAGGGAATTAGCCCTTGATCCGCATATAGTCAATATGTAGAATTCACTTGTAAGAGGATGTCAAACCTTCTAGGCAAACTACAAAAGATTTATTGTCCCACAATGAAGAAGGCAAAAAAGCAGTTTTAAAACTCTTCGATGGGTGTTATCTACCCTATCATATAGTAAGTGGGTTAGTCCAACACAGCACATAGTTCAAGAAGTCTGGAGTCACAAAGAGGTCACTGGTGAAAATAATTGAGCCTTATCCCTACTGTGGTCACCCTGTGATGGAGGGTGTGCACAGATTATAGGAAACTTAATGCGGGGACAGGAAAGCACCATTTTCCTCTCTTCCGCTTGCTGATCAAATGCTAGAGAGAGTTGCAGTGGCATGGAATTTTATTGTTTTCTTGATGGGTACTGTGGTACAAACCAAATTGGAGATAGCATTAGAAGATCAAGAAAACACATCACTCGCTCTGGGTACCTTCGCCTTAGGAAAATGCCCTGACTATGCAATGCACCCGAACTTTCCAATGGCGTACGATGGTAATCTTTCTGACATGATAGAAATCATATTGAAATCTTCATGGATGATTTCGCTAGTGACTGCTCAGATCTGCTTAGAGAACTTACGTAAAGCTTGGGAGAAAGCCAGAGAAAATTGTGTTAAATTGGGAGAAATGTCACTATGGTAACACAAGGAATTTTAGGCCACATTGTATCAAAAGATGAACTGTGTTGATAAGGCCAAAGTTGAACCGATTTCCAACCTCCCTAATTCCTTAAGTGTGTTAGAGACATAAGGTCATTCTGGCCATGCCGGTTTTTATAGAAGGTTTATAAAAGATTTAGTACTATGGTCTCGACCCTTGCGTGTACTTTGCTCGCTAAAGACGTCCCTTTCACATGGTCACAAGCTTGTGACTCGCTTTGCTGCGCTCAAAACATGCTAGGTGTCACCACCAATCATGCGGTCTCCTAATTCGTCTCCTATTTGATCATGTGCGATGCTAGTGATTGCATAGAGCCGTGGTTAGGGACAAGGAGGACAAAAAAGGCATTTGTCATTTACTATGCGTGAAGACACTAGACTCTCGCTCTTGTGCCAACTACAATAAACTACGTAAAAGAGTTTCTAGCGCTTGTCTTTGCTCTAGAAAATTCAGGTCATATATTGTTGGCCCCGTGACCATTTCACATCACGCAGCCTTGAAGTACTTGCTCTCTGCTGCATGTTTCCAAACCACAAGGCTAACTAGGGTGGATTTTACTCACAAGAATCCAACTTGACCATTAAAGATAAAGGGGGCTGGTAAATGTGGTTACTACCATCTATCTCGATTAGTCCTGCATCCAACTCCATGCATGCACCATAGGTGATAGCTTCCTCGATGAACAACTCTTGCTCTTGCTCATTACCCAGGCAGGCGCCGATATAGCACCACGAAGTCACCGGCCGTGACCTGTTCCACGGACTTCCTCAATGCAAGTGAAACTTTTGACAAAATATTAAGAAATACTATTTTGATGATCCATATCTATTTAAATACTCATTCAGATCAAATAATGAGGAGATGTGTACCCAATGACGAAGAAGGGACTGGATTAACTTTTGCCATTCAAGCCCCGCTGAGACATTCCCATTCGAAAAACAGCAAGACAAGATTTTGCAAGCCGGGTTTTATTGGCCCACTCTATTTAAAGATTGTTTGATTTCGCAAAACATGTGCTCAATGCCAAGAATCAGGAGGTCACAAAGCTTAAACATGATGCCTCTCTACCCCAATTCTAATCATTGAAATTTTGATTGTCAGGGTATTGACTCATGGGGTCTTTTCCCCTTCTCATATCTCTACATTTTATTATCCGTTGATCACGGTTCAGAAGTGGGTTGAGGCAATCTAAATTTGAGGAAACTTAAACAGACCATAAGGCTGTTTTGAAATTTATAAAGGAACATATTTTTCTCTAGCTTGAACGCCAAAATATTAGTGATGCATGACTCCACTTTTGCAATCGTATCTTTTGAAAATCTGCTTAAAGAAATGGAGTCACCCATAAAGTATCCACGCTTTGCCACCATTTAGTAATTTCACGTCAGCCGAGCTAGCTAATAGGGAGATAAACATTATTTTAGAAAAGCATTTAGCTTGCCCCGACCTAAAAGATTGGTCACCCGCCTTACCGATGCTCTTGGGCATACCGCACGCTTTAAAACTGCTCTCGTATGTTCCCCTATAGGCTAGTTTATGGCAAGCTGCCATTTTCCAAAGAGAGATGGAACACCGGGCTTATCATTATTCGAACTTTTAATTCCGATCTAACTCGCTGTAAGCAAAGCCATTTATTGCAGGAAATGGAACTTGGAAGAGTCATGGAGGGAATCTGAGTGGAGCTCCGCACTTATGTGCGGAGCGCCAAGTTATTCCATGACAAGTCTATTACAGAAAATTTCAACCACCCAGTAGCACTACGCCAGATAGTTCCCGACACATCTATTCCCGGAAAGCTCCGCCTTGGACTGCCCATCGCTGGCGTGGTTTATCCACATGAGCCGTAGGAAATTGGAAAAAATCCCGACAATGGGAACTCTTTCAAGGTGAAACGCAACGCCTCAAACCATTCCGAGCATTTCTCCCTCACGGAAAGCACACCCCATGGATTTGCAGACTCGCCTACCAAAACTCTCCAAGTAACTCAGCCAAATTGTTGTAAATAGTTTTGTTTTTATTTTTGTTCTTGCTTTCTATTTTTATTGTTTTTACTGATCATATATCACTGTTTTTCAATAACATATAGAAAATACAAATCAATATGAGTTATGATCCTTAAAATTCTCGTTGTGGGGTACTCTTAGTTCAATGCATTGGGACAATGCTTTGTTTCGGTGGTGCAGGTGCACTGGTTGAAATGTAACTATGCCGCTATATGTTGTTCCAAAGGTCAAATTTTTCAAAAATTGCTGCCTTCGAGTATTATGTTTTACATGCACTGTGACATTACCCGTTGATCTCATATACTTCCACATCATCTTATCGCATGTGCATCTTGTAATGACTAGAGATTTTCCAGAACTTACCCTTGCATTCTACCTACTTTACTTCTCACCCAGAAACCACGTGGTATTCTATGGTCGTTATTGCCACAAGATCTCATACATGCCTCAAAGAATACATGGTGAAAGGGAAGGGAACGAGGCCTCTATGGAACGAGCGGTGAAGAAGAGAAAGCCCGATGCCACCCAGCCAGTGAAAAAGAGAAAAGGAAAATATGCTATATCCCTCTCTTAGGTGAGGATTTATCTCAGAGTGTCGATGACGCAACAGCTATACTACCAAGATTCTGAGGCGAGCACGCAGAAATGGGTTCACGGCGAATAGAGGCTCGGCGCAGAGGTGCCACTTAAAGATTCTTATATTCTGATCCCATCGTGGTAATTATCCAGAACAAAATATGCACTTCGCAAGTACTCCGGGATCATGATACATTTACCTTTCGGAACGGAGTTCACCATCTTGAAGGAAAATCGCGTTGACCCCGGGTATTAAAACCGAAGATGGGAAGGCGTACTTCGCACACCGATCGACAGCATGCTCAATTATATTCGCCTCACGGTTCGACGCCGTGAAGTATCCACTCGGGCTACATCGATTTCGATGCCCTATTCATCGAGGCTATGCGGCACTGTCCCGTAATATGAATGATCATGACAAGAATTTGTTCTCGAAAGCAAAGCTCTTAATACTTCTGATGAATGTAAGAGATCACCACAATCGTGTTTAATGAATGGTTGTGAAAGTCTCCACAAGAACAAGATCTGTTGTTATACGAGGTTATGACTGGAAAACTTATTGATTATGCAATTAATATGGGCAAGAGAGAGTTTGCCACATTCGTTGCCTAAACCGGAGTATTCTGCCTTCCCCCACTTGTGACTAATAGTATGGTAGAAGAAGCGGATGAGGGGAACGGTTAAAGAAAAAGGGTGATACCTCTAAAGAGGAGCTGGTGATCACTTTAATTTCAAGACTTTGGCGTAAGAGCCGAGCAAAATTTCCACTTTAGACCAGCTGCCCTCAAAGGTTCTTCAAACTTTCACCAGGACTCATTCTTCCACAGCTCCAAGACTCTACGGAGCTACCACTCATTTTCGAAGAGGGATGGAGCGTTGATCATGGGATGGTTCAGTGCATCCGGGAAGCGTATAGCTTAGACCGACGCCTCTTACTCAGAGCCACATCTTCAGTGGAGAGCCAAACATGGCGATGCTACTTCCATTTAGAGGAGAATCGGGAGTGAATCGACGACAGGACGAGGACGATTTCTTCTCGATGAGGATGATAAAGACCGCGTAGTTTGCGGTAGTTAGACTGCTCTAGAGTGTCAGTTGCACCCAGTAGTGTAATCTAGCCATGTTATGCCAACACCTGCTTTTGATTTTCCCTTTCTTTTCATTACACCCATGGTCATTACAAATCAAGTACACCTTTTTGGATCAGCGATGTTTTCTGCCTTGACTTTATGCATGATGGTTACATGTTCTATGTTATATGATTGCTTACCTTATTTTGATCATTACAATTCACTATAAGCATGACTACCTTACACTTCTTAAACCCATAATCCTTCTTTGAATAACCAAATTTGTGTTAACGTATTATAATGTTCATCGTAAGAATGTGGTCAGCAATCAGAAATATGCCGGCATACTAACGCGGTGAAATGCTCTACTCCATAAGTGCTATTTTTAGATTTTGTAACTGATTGTACCGAGCGCCGCTTTCATACCTAGCTGGTAGTTCCTGACGAAATCTTCATAGGGACTAGCAAGATTTGTTAGTGTGATGAATACACACCGAAAGTGATAATTATAACTGAATCTAACACATTTAACCATACACCCACATTTGGCATAAGAACAGTACTTAGAATCTCTTCGTGTTTTTAGATCTGTGCGTCTTTCGTGTTTAAAACGTAGGCGCACAAGGATGTAAGCTCGGAAGCCACATGGCGAACGTGGAGGCGAACACGAAAGTTTCGAACCCCAACAAGCAAGGAAAGTTAAACAGAGGACAAGTCCTACCTAGAACTTCAAGTCCTACCCAGAGAACTCACTGGAAATTTGCAAGGATTAAGTCCTACCGGTAGAAGTCTCAGTCCCACCGCAGAACTTGCTGGAAAATCGGGCAAGAAGCAAGTCCTACCTAAGAGGAACTTGGAAGTCCCACTCCAGAGAACCTTATGGAACTCTTAAGGGGAATTGTCCAAGAATTCAATTCCTGACGTGAGGCACTAAGCTGAAACCCAAAATGGAAAAATCACTGGAGGGGCTATAAAAGGAGAGAGACAAGTATTGTGATCCCTTGGAGTCTTTTTTAGTTTTTCTCTCGAGTTTCAGTTCTTTCACTCTGTTGCAGCCGGGTTTTTAAGAGTTTTTCTCCAATTTTTGAGTGGTACTGTAGATCCGCATCTTAGATTTCATTCTTTTGTAAGTTTTGGGATTCAAGAGTTTGTAAATCTTCGCATAAATATTTATTTTGCTTTAAATCTTAGCATTCCATTCTTTCATTCTCAGCTTTTACAAGTTAATCTTATTTCTTCAAGGTACTGCTTTTATGATTAATTGTTCCTCAACTTTAATTGTTCATATACCCCCCTTATGGAGTTTTAAACTCCCACTCGGGATCATAATGGGAAACCTACCCTCGATCAAGGTAAAGTCCTCAATTCTTGATTTTCAATGGATTGTGTAATATTGATCATCAGGTAGAAAGGTTTTAAAATCTTTAGTCAAATTCTCACAACGTGTTAACGAGATATTCCTAAGACACGCTGCGGCTCGATCATAATGCCAACTAAGGGTTCGCTTTTAATTGAGAACAATAGTATTACTCAATCATCTTTATTTTCCAAAGAGTATTTAAAGATAAATCCTCCATCGAAGACCATTTATCAATGGTTCCTAGATGAGTTTATAAATAAGAGTGTGGGACTTAATTCGACGAAGTGAGTGGAACTCCTAAAATCCCAAAGAATTGTCTTTCTATTTAAAACATCTAAACTAATAACCATTCATAATCAAACAACAACACAACACTACAGTTTTCTTTAAATCCTACTTTTAGGTGGAGAATACCTCCTATTGATCAACCGAATCGCACTACCCTCGTGGAGACGACCTCGTGATTCCCACAAAGATTACAATGCTAGACGACTATAATTCCTACGCTTGGGAATAGAATTAGGCATACTAATCAGGACGAAGCAGTAAGATTTGGTCAAGGCCTTGAGGGACATAGAGGCAATGACATGGGGAGAGTTCCATGAGCTCTTCATGGACAAATATTTTTCGATAAGTGCTAGACATGCAAAGGCCCGGGAGTTCCTAGAGCTAAAGCAAGGAACAATGATGGTGTTAGAGTACGTGGCTAAGTTCACCTAGTTAGCTCGTTTTGTTGATGACTATGTGGCCACTGACATGGCAAAGGTGAGGAAATTCAAGGATGGTCTAAAGTTGTCCATCCGAGGTAAGATTTTAGGATTTCTCCTGCAAGATACTAGACTTTTCGGGTCAGACAACTAATACGGCCACTTTATAGATCAATGATGTGACTCTGAAACATCCGTGATGCGGGTGTTAGTGAGAAGAAGAGGGAGAATCAGTATTCGTTTAGCTCGGGGAAACACGAGGATTTCAGGGGCAAGGTCGAGGTTATCAGGGCTAAGGCTAAGTCAGTGATCTGTTTTATAGGGCGATGATATTTATCTAATGAGAATTTAAATACTCATTCCTATGCTTTAGTTAGTTTTTTCGTAGTAGGTTTTTATGTTAAATAAGTGCCCTAATGCTCTAAAAGTTCATACTATGATCAGGTCATTCACTTTTGTGGAATTGTGCAAATTGGTGAAAAACTACTAAGGTATGTACTCTACAGATTTTGATGTTTTCAGATATCATACGAGCTCCAATCAGCAAAGCTTTGTATATGTATATGATTGTTTTTCCTTAATGAATTCTTGAATTCACCCCCAAACTTGAAAATGAACATTGTCCCCACGCGAACAAAAGCAAAGAATTTTATAATGAGACTTCCGGAAGCTGGATCAAGTCTTTGAAAGTTGCTCTAATGAATATGGCTCGCCGATGTGACGCCCAAACCCCGGGGTCCGCTGATCACCACAACCTCGCTGAATACTGTAGTGAATGTCAGCACCGACATTTTTCACGAAAATCAGGCAGAGTCTCCTTTGTACGAGGAGCTCTACCCAAATACAAAACCTGCATAAAACATGTCCCAAACAGTCCAATATAATGCCTATGATTAAACGTGTCACTGGGCTCATAAACCAATACTCATAACAATGTATATATATCCAACTATCCAACCATGTTCAAGAGTTCAAATTTACTTTAGTACAAATACATATATTAAAATTAAAAACAATTCTAATACATGTAATACATCACAGCCCAAAGCCACAATCCCAGCTTTCTTCTAAACCTCATTTCCTAGGACTAGCCGTCCCCACGCTCCCCGTGCACTGCAAAATAGTATCCCCGATAGGCGAGCTAGGCACCCGTGAGGAACTCCACCCCTAAGTGGGCCACTTCCACCTAAGCGCAATGCAATGTTCCAAATAAAACACACAATCCAAGAGAAAATGCGTGATCCTACTTGAATGTCTAACTTATCATTTCGTACTCGAAGTTCTCATCGACTCCTCATACTAGCCAAGCCTCATATGCGAGAATTTTATATTTTATTTATGACAACCCTCCGACGATAAGTAGTGGACCCGCCTCGATGTTACATTTGAGCGGACTACCTCCCGATGTATATCAATTGGGCCGTCTCCGACGATTGATATTTTTCTTTAGTATGGACTACCCTCCGATCATTTTTAGTTTTAGACAACCTCCAAACCATTTTCTTCTAGATCACCTCTAGCACCTACTCCTATCATCCTAGGTGCTCCTAAAGGCATACTAATGCATGATGCCAATTCCATTACAATTTCATATATCATACAAATATATAAACATGCATATATTCACATAATTCAAATCACACAATCATGTTATGTACTTCACATTTCCATACATCAAAATTAGTCACGGGCTAATGATTTAAACACGAGCAATTCGATTTGAATTACTCAACCAAACACATTATTTCACAAAAATTATTTTGTTAACACTATTCTCGGGAATAGTGAAACCCTCGGTTACTATTCCCGAAAAATCACCAATCATTGGTTCACTTAGTGAACACGGGTTTCACGGCCATTACCGGCCCTATACATACCAAAGAACCATTTAATACATAAATCAACACACATTTAACCCAAACAGCCCCTACCCATGGATTGTGCAGAAACGGGCCTCTAAAAAATTACACACCAACCCAAGTTTTCGACCGATCAAACGGCCACGTCATGCCCTAATCCAACCGGGGAACATTGTAAAACACTTAAATAAAGTAACCCAAGTAGGGTGAAACCTCACTTCTGGAGTTTGTCAAAAACTCTCAAAACTGGAGTCCACGCGTAGACTTCTCCGTCATAGAGCGCCTTCCTTCGCTCGAAGAATTCGGTCGCCTGATTTGCCGAAAACCAGAGAGAAGTCTCTCTCTCTCTAAAAAAACCTAAAACCCCAAACCGCCGCTACTCCCGCTTTCTCGCTCCAACGACGCCCATTTTCTCCTTGAAGAGATGACACTGTAGTTCTTTGCCTTTATTCTCATTTAATCAAATCTCAAAATGACTATTAGTGTCCTTCTTCCTAGTTTTGACATTCGCACTATCTCGGCCATCCATTTTCATCATTTCACTCATGCCACTTAGCGCACATGAGTACGGTATGTGACTTTCTGCTGTGAATTAAAATCGCTTTATGACACTCAAACGAGATGCCTCGAAAACTTGTAAATTCCGAACATTCCTGCTCGACGAAATTCGATGTGCTAGCTAGATTTCATGGTATCGATTCCAACGATGAAATCTCGGCTGGTCATCCAAGATCTAGAGAATGGGAATTTTTGATTTTTTAACCTAAATTAAGTAATTCTTGTAAATCAAATTACGATTTTGCCATTTTTCCGCAATTGGAATTTCTGGTCTTACATTCTCCTCCTGTGCTGGAATTTTGTCCCGAAATTCAGATTAATTACAATTACTCATGCATATGCAACGTACTCTACCATGCATGTGTAAACAAATTATTTAAATCTTAAACGACTAAACCACGTACCTTCATCCCTAAACAAGAAGGGATAGGTGGCCCGCATCATGTCCTCGCGTTCCCATGTTGACTCCTCCACTCCATAGTGCCGCCATAGCACCCTCACTAGCCTCACGGTCTTGCATCACAAAACCCGACATGTTTATCCAAAATGCATACCGGTCCTCCTCGGCTAGTCCTGGCATTAATGTCAACTCCTAATTGGTCCCAATCCAACACATGAGCCGGATCCGGAGCATACTCTATACGGAGACGTGAAATACCTCGTGACACCCGATACGCTGGAAGTAAAGCCAACCGGTACGCCATAACGCCTATCCTCTCGAGTGCATCTCGAAAGGCCTAATAAACCTCGACACAATTTTCTTCTCGCTGTCGACCGACCACCCTCTCTTAGGCATCACCTTCAAGAAACATGATCCCCACCCGAACTCTAAGGGTCAACGCTGACATCCGCATACTTCCCACTCTACCCTGAGCCAGAGAAGACGCCTCGTCATACATTAAGCCCACCTTTCTCCGAGGTGTTCCCATCGCATCAGACCCGTTGATGGAACTCCTCCCACCTTTGTCCAACCTAATTTGGTGATCTACATGGCCTCCCATACAACGCCTCGCAGCCACATCCGTGATAAATCTCACCCCGATAACTATTGTTGTAGGTGAATTCCACTAAGGGCAATTGCTCCTCTACCTCAAACTTGTGATCGATCATTCTTAACACCTATATAATCCATTAATAACGTGTAACCCTCACACAACCCTTACTTTGTGTGTAAACGCCGACCTTCCTAAGGTCACAATCATCGACAACCAATGGACCGTCAACCTAGTCCATGTCATGAATGACATCCATATACCGAGCCCTCGCGCCAACACCCAATGCAATTTCCAAAGTGGGTATCCAACCGAAATACTCCCGACTCTATTACCTCAACTCTAAGTCTAATGCAATAACCCGACCTTAAAGCTAATCCCGATTAACATAACTCTTCGGCTTACACTTCGAGCCTCTTACATTTCCTGAATCGAATTATGAGTCTTCATTGGACTTAGTCCTAAAAACAAACTCAACCTATATCATCAAGAGGGTGAATGACCATACCGTATTAATCCACACTCGACTAGACGCGAATGTTAATACCGTGGCACGAAAGCAATAATGCACACCGTGACACCATCCTGGGGGTCCACCATGAGAATCTTTGGAGACCTTCTACTCAGAATCCGACCCATCGATCAACTCCCACCCTACATCCGAGGAAGAACATCTATACCGGGCTTCT
This sequence comes from Tetrastigma voinierianum, assembly GCA_016808115.1. Lineage (NCBI taxonomy): Eukaryota > Viridiplantae > Streptophyta > Magnoliopsida > Vitales > Vitaceae > Tetrastigma > Tetrastigma voinierianum. The sequence continues at coordinate 7,808 of JAEQBH010007292.1, read as the reverse complement.
TAAAGGCCTTAACCTCTAAGCCCAAATCCAAGGCCGGTCGGGTATGACAAACCCTGGCCAAGGTCCCACCATCGACAACCCGATGGCCGTCAACTCATCCGCCGCCCGACATCAATAACCAATATGTCTACCATCTCAAGGTCCACCACGCCACGCAGAACTTGATCCCTGCCTCACTTTCACCCACACCGCCCCTCCGTCACCCCAGCCGGAGTGCCAGCACTCGAACCGAAATCAGTTCCTCCGACTACTAGGGTGTGGAGGAATGAACCGTATACTCTCCTGTTCTACGGCTAATTGGGACTGCATTGTCCCAAAGTCCTAGGATCCCTATCTCTGGGAGCAATCCCATTTTACATGCCAAATCCCGTCCCGGTCCCGAACTGTGAAGTGCAGGTCTTCGCCTTCCCGAACTAGAAGAAGGTTGATCCTCCCTCTTGCTACTAACACCCGCAGATCTCGAGTGCTCCAAAGCACCTCATCTTCTCTCCATGGTCAAAGGTCCCAACTACAGAGCTCCCATATGTCCCAGAGGCGAAATCCCACGATCCCGCCCGAATGGACAACTTCAAATGCATTCTCGACCTCGTAATACCCAGCCAATCCCAAGAAATTACGTATTCGAAGACGACATTCGGGTCTCTCCTAACTCATCACCGCTCAACCTTCTCTGGGCTGATCTGCACCCGAGCGTCGACACCACATCCTAAAATCTCACCTCGCAAGGCCAAAACTCGCACCCCACCGAATCCTAGCGTATACTGATGGTCTCAACAATCAGAACAATCCTCAAGTGATACTCATGCTCCCACTGACCGGGAGTAGATCAAATGTCATCCACGAAGACTACGACAAATCGATCTAAATAGGGTCAGAACACCCTATGCATGAGGTCTATGAAATAAGCCGCCGGCGCATTCAATAATCCGCGGCATCACCGCAAACTCAAAGTGCCCATAACATCCTAAACGCTAGCCTTAGGGATATCCTCGTCTCCCTAACCTCAACTCCGATGGTAACTAGTGCGAAGGTCTATCTTCGAGTAGACTCGCTCCTCTCAACCGACGGAACAACACCATCGATTCGATAATGATACCGATTCTGATCGTAAATCTTGTTCAATTGTTCCAGAATTCAATGTTACTACTAAAGGCCTTGTCCTTCTTTCTTCGCAAATAGAACCGAGCATCATGGTGAAGTGTCCCACAAATGAACCTCTTTGTCCAAAGAGCTCCTGTGTGAGGCCGGACTCAGCCCCGTAACTCAACTGGCGCCATCCTATGCGGAGTCATGGAGATGGGTGAAATACCAGGGCGTAACTCGATACCGAAGTCTACTACCCTCTGTGGAGGTAGTCCAGGTAGCTTATCTATAAAAACATCCACATAATCGCACACTAATCGAGGTAGATCCAAGTCTGGTCTCTCCTCTTCCTCTAGGGTAAGGCTCGCTAGCCAACCCACTAACTCGTCCCCGCACCTGACTCGCATAATTGCCCGGGGAAATGTGTCGTGTTCGTCTCCTCGAAATACCACACGTGTACCGTCTTGCAGGCGGTAATCCTCCCACGCTGGCAACGCACAACTGCCGGCCGCCCTCAATCCATCCAGACACACTAACTCGACATGTCCATGCTCTTCAGTCCAATGCAGTAGAGTCCGAGATCTCCAAATTTCATAACTCGCTAGGATATCATCCTTATTCGCCCTAATTCCTAGTGAGAACCCACCCCACAAAGGCTCCAACTTTGGGGTCCCGTCAGGCTTCCACCATATTTGGGCCTCACTCTCTAGCCAGAACGACAAATAGTCTAACTCGGCAAAGGTCAGGTAATCTCCATAAATTTTTAACACTCTCGATCTCAGATGAACTAATGGTCTCGCACTATCGGTCTCCTCCCGTGTGAATGCCTGAGACACACGCTTCAACCTTCCTGGAGGTTACTAGGACCTCCCGACTACCGTTATAAGCACAGGCAAGAGTACGCAAGACCTATAGCCTCAACAAAGGCCCCGCGACAACATCGGGGCGGGCCGGTCAAATGTCGGTGGTGCCCGACCACAGTCCCATGGACGACTGCGCCCGTCTCAGCTAGCCATCTACACAATTACCAGGCAAATAATATATAATACGCATTCCAAGCAAACACAGCTCAGACACTAATCATACACATAAATCCGTTGTATAAGACATTTGTCCTTGCATTTACAGATAATGCGCGGCAATCTAATTTCGCATTTGGCATATAGATATAGATGAGGTATTTCAACAAAATTCTCATTTTTTGAAAATTTTATTTTTCCGAAAATTTTGTCCCTTTATTTGATTTATTTTGTTTTAATTAAACTTAAAAATTTTTTTTTTTGGTCAGTTGTTCATTTAGTGACTCGTGTTCAGATTTTCATCGAATCGGGTCAGCAGTCGAGTGCACCGAGTGCACAAAATTGGCCGCCCAAAGAAGACGGTGCTTTCTCTTGCCACGCCAGCGCCCCGAGCCTCTTGTCGCACCCGCGCCCGAGCCTCTCACAGACCCATACGCCCATGCCCTTGGTCACACACACAGCCAGGCGTGAGCCCATTTCACCCCAACACCATTTTTTTTCATTTTGCATTTGTTCCAATGACCGGAAAATACGCTAAAAATAAATTATTTTTTGAACACTCAAATAAATTCATTAAAATTTATTTTACACTTTATTTTCTTTTGTCTTTACTACGCTCAGAAAATCTTAAAATTTATTTTCTCCTCTCATAACCAAATAAATTTAAGTAAATTATTACTTTATTTTCCAATAGCTTTACACTCCAAACCTTAAAATGATTTTTCATCACCTATAAACCAAATAAATATAAACTATTTTTCATTTTCTTTGTTCCTGTGTTAAAATACAAAAATTTCAAAACTTCACTCACCATATCAATCAAGTATGATCTTGAATCATATAATTTAACCATATAACACTGAATAATTATGTTATGTACAACCAAGCATAAGCACACACTTCACAAACTATAATCACACAACACCAACACATGCATGCAAGTAGTCTAAATTTTTTTTGTCTCAGATTTTTAGGTATCTCATACCTAATCTTAACATCGAACCACACCTAGCGGTGATGTCCTTGGCGCTAAAGACTACGGCGTAGTCAAATCCCTGCCTGTGAGCGATACCTAAGCTCGATACCAAGTCGTGACGCCTAAACCTCGGGGTCCGTTGACTACCCAATAACCCACATGATGATTAATACTCACACTCTACATTATTTAAATCGAAAGCAGAAATCTCCTCCTCCACGGGGAGCTCTACCTAAATACAAACTCCGATAAACTGGGTTCCCAAATGTTCCCAATATAACAGCTCTATGATTAAAACGGCCATCAGCTCATAACTACTACTCATAACAATGTATATATCCGAACATCCAACCATAGTTCAAAAGTTCAAATTTTATTTATACAACATATATTAAACAAAAACAAGTCAATTCTAACAAGGTAACAGATTGATACCCAAAGCCACAACCTTTCTAAACCCCACTCGGATCTAGTTGCCCCGCAGACGCCCCTCGTACCAGAAAATAAGATTCCGACAAAGGCAGCTAGTGCTCAAGAGAGGTAAATCACCCCAAGTGGGCTATCCACCGGCACGCAATGTTCCGGGGATTAAACACACATCCAAGCAAATGCGTGATCCTACTAACGTCTAACTTATCATTTGCACTGAAGTCCTCGACTTCATACTCAAGCCTCAGTATGAATTTGTATGCCTATTTAAGGACAACTGACGGCAAGGCGGACCGCCTCCGATGTTACATTTAGTGGACTACCCTCCGATGTATATCAATTGGCTGCCTCCGAACATTGATATTTTCTTAGTATGGACTACTCCTCCGACATTTTTAGTTTTAGACAACGCTCCGAAACCATTTTCTAGACTCACTCTATCATCCTAGGGTGCTCCTAGTGCATATGGAATGCATGATGTCACCTGACATAGTTTATATCATATGCAAATATATAAACATGCATTATATCTACATAATTCAAATCACACAATCATGTTGTAATTTCATAGATTTATGACAAAATTAGTCGCCACGGGGTTAATGATCAAACATGAGCAATTCAATGAAATCATCAACGTAAATTACATTATTTCACAAAATGATTTTGTTAACACTATTCTCGGGAATAGTGAAACCTCTCGCTACTATTCTAAAATCACCAATCATTTGCTTACGAGAACTGTGGCTTCATAATTTAGTGAACCCGGGGTTTCGTCTTCGCCATTACCGCCCTATACATACCAAAGAACCATTTGAACACATAAACAACACAACAACTCAACACCCTACCCACGGATTGTGCAAAACGGGCCTCAAAAATACAACAAATTTATCCCAAGTTTTGGGATCCACTCAAACCACATGCCTGTTGTCTCGAATCCAATGTAAACATTGTGTTACTAAACAAAGTAAACCTGCAGAGGGTGAAAGTCCCTACCTCTCTCGAGCTGGTCAAAACTTTCAAAACCTGAAAGCCCATTGACAGACTCTCTACGAGAAATCTTCCTTCGTCTCAAGACCCGACAATGGATTTGCCTGGAAAAACTAGAGAGAAGTTCCCTCTCTAAAAAACCTCAAAAACCCCAAAACTCGGTCATCCTGCTTTCTCGTCCAAACACCGCCTTTTCCTTTGGGCAGAGATTAATAACTGAGTCTTTCGCTTTATTCTCATTTAATCAAATCCCAAAATGACCATTATGTCCTTCTTTCCGTTTTGACATTCGCACTATCCGCCACACTTCATCGTTCTACTCATGCCACTTATGGCATATGAGTACGTGTTATATGTGACTTTCGCATTGAAAATCGCTTTATGGCACCGAACGAGATGCCTCGAAAACGTGTAACCAGACCGTCTCGAGACATTCGCACTATCTCGGTCAGTCCATTTCATCGCTTTCACCATGCCAATTCTATGGCACATAGAGCACGTGTTATATGTGACTTCGCCAGACTAAATCGCTTTTATGGCACTCGGGAACGAGATGCCTCGGAAACGTGTAACTCCGACCGCTCGAATTCGACGAAATTCGACGGCTAGCTAGATTCGAGAGACGATTCCAACGATGAAACTTCAAGACTTTATCATCCGAGATCTAGAGAATAAATTTCGAATTTTTAACCCAAATTACAATTTTGTAACCAAAATTACATTTGCCATTTTTTCCAGTAAAATTGAATTTATCTGTCTTATAATTTGAGGCAAGAGGTACAGAGAGGGGTTAGACTTTAAGTCCAAACTGAAGGGATGGGCTGGAACATACTCTCTTCTTACTCAGTCTTTAATTATTGAACCTTCTGCCAACCTTTAGCTTCCAAACGTCCAGACATTTGAATCCCCAAAAACCTGAAATTAAAACTAAAACACAGAAAAACAAAATCAAGAATGAAAATTTATTAAGAAAAAAGCTCAAAACTAACTACGAAATAGAGTTAAAATATAAACTTTTAAGCCAATGCCTCTATGAGTTGCTCCATTTTTTTCGAGTCCAAATAGACTCTACCAACTACGGATGGAGCCAGCTTGCCCATCCTTCTCTAAGAGGCGATAGTTGTGCCTAACTCAACAACTTGAGCACATAGTCTTCCGCCACAATCTTATTATTTTTGATTTTCTATTTTTTTAATTTTTATTTACAATGGTTCCTCTCAATTCAAGATTGTCCAAGTAACATGTACTCATCCACCTCGAATTTGGGATCGTCTTTCATTTTTCAATTCTTCATGCATCTCACCCCATAAAGTCGTCTCCGGAAAAGTCTCTATAACTTCCTCTTTTACCTTTTCATATGATTACGGAGAAGTTGACTATTTTTCCTCCTTTTCAACTAAGTCTTTCTGCTTCTCGTATCATCATCCTCCACTTTAGTTTCTCAAGTTCTTCTATATGTTTTCTTGAAGTGATTTCTTCATTGTAGCTTCGTGTTTTTTCTTCTCAGATTCACTCCCAAGAGAAGATGGCGAACTCTCTTTTCATGTTGTCCTTAAAGAACATTGTAGCCATATTCTTATCCAAGTTCAAGTTTAGTCACTAGTTCTTCTATAATTACACTCTCCTTCTTTAGGTTGTTCTTTCTCAAATGTAGTTGAGTATCATGGCCATTGGAGCCGATTCCTTTCTTTCAAGCGATTTGAATGGTGTATGCTGAATTTGAATATTTAGCCTCTGGTCAATCGGCATGAATTGAACTTGAGATGTCGTACATTCAAGATGAACTATTTTCATTTCAACTAATGTCGCCTCTAACTTTGCTTATTATCTCATGTGGAGGTTGACTATCCATTTGATAAAAACCGAGGCAACCTTAACTTCAGAGTAGTCCATTTCAGCCAATGATCTTAAAAATTCAGGTTGTGCCATGGTAATGCACATTGTTCTTCTTAATCATCCATAGCTTCTTCTATAGTTTGATCTTTGGACTTGTGGGATTGAAGAGGTTATAGCTTAGGCCCCATGAGAGGTGTTTGGGTGGTGGCTCCATCCAAATTATGATTGCTCAAGTTTGGGGTACTTCCATTGGAGCATAATCCATTGATGCATATGGTTGCCACACTTGACTTCTCGCAACTGAGTTGTCACTCTTCTTTGATGCCCATCGCCCAATTGCCGCATTTTTAGTTGTCTTCAAGGTGAGCCAAATGCATTTGTCAACTCGATGATGTGATCCACAGATTTAAACTCAGGCTTATCTTTGACCTCTATGTAATCTATTTGTGGTTCTCTCTGGCTCGAGATCAAAAGGAACTAGTTCGCCTTGACCTTGTCTTCGTATACACGAAAAATTAACCTCCCCGAACACACAAGCAAACAACAATAGGAGACCAGCGCCACGCTGCTAATCTTACAAATGAATAAAATAAAATAAAATAATAATAATAATAATAATAAATTATAAAAAATAAAAAAATAAAGATTGATCCAAAGTAATATCTAAGTGCGTTGTTGTCAATATTATCAACACAAAAATCTTCCCGCCAACGGCAAAAACTTGAGATGTGATTTTAGTGAGTGTGTAAAACTAAGTAAAATGTAGGCCCACAGACAAGACAAGTATACGCGTGTCGAGTTCACGAGTATAGTGGTCATTGCTGTCGTTCCCACGAAGAGAAGCGTGTCGACACGACTGAACTAGAATAATATTTGATCTCACTTTATGTGGAATTAATGCTAATTTAAATAGAAACTAATATTAAACTATCAATTAATTCACTGGATGGAAAACTAGGAAAAACTAGGTTTTGCCGCCACCGCCACACTCGATGGATTCAACCTGATAAATTGTTTATTTAATATTTCATATGACGCTAGCTAAGTTAATCATGCCTACAAGATATTCTCTCTCGAGATATATCCGCCTATCTCGCTGCTAGGTAATAAGGCTCTCTCGCTCGACCCTCGACCAAACACTTAAATGTATAAACCCTAATGCCATGACTGAACCCGGATATCTCTTTATTCTGATTGACCATTTGTTGCTTTATTCATGTCCTTAGGAGTCATCATCTCTGATCTCAAACTCCTAGGGCAAGAACGGCATGCCAAAGTCAGCCAACCCAACATGTGTAATTATTGCGTAAATAAAGCAAGTCGATAAAAATCATACTTATATTAAATAAAATGAAAATTAAACTAATCCATATTAAGTGCAGTTAGATTTGAAAACCCAGAACTAAACTAGAACATCTCTAGTGGAAGAAACCATCGAAGAAAGAGAAAAAGAAAGATGATGAAAATAAACG
>JAEQBH010007291.1:0-148645 GCA_016808115.1 Tetrastigma voinierianum | reverse complement strand
ACAGATACTTCTAGTGTCCAACCTCTTGGTCACTAATTTTATTTTTTACCACCATTAGTAATTGGTCGCTAATTTTAATTTTTGCGATGTCAAAATTTTTGATTGCATTTGAAATGTTTCTACGATGAATTTAAATTGTCGTAATTTTGTGTTTCTACGACGAAAAACAAGTGGTCATGACTTACAATTTTTCATGATGAAAATTTTTTGATGCGATTTAAATATTTATAGGATGAAATTAAGTGGTCGCAAGAGGTCATTTCTACAACGAAAAATAAATTGTCTCAAGTTAATTGTTTCATGATGAAAAATTAGCGGTCGTATTTTACATGTTTTAACAAAGAAAATGTTATGGTCACAAGTTTAAATGTTTCTACGAGGAAAACCGAGTGATCACTATTAATAAGTTTCATCAACGAAAACTTAATGGTCGCGAGTTTTACTTAATTATTTATTTTTTTACGAGGAATAAGTAGTTGAATGTAAATTCATGTTGTCACTAAAATCAATTAGTCGCACGTTAAATGTATAGGTGACCAAGCTAGTGGTCGTCAAATGTTGTTTTTTGGTTTAATTTAAAATTTATAAAATTAATAAAATTAAATATTTTTAATTAAAAAAAAGTCATTATTACATAATTGAAGTAATAAAAATAAATACAAAATTATTAAAATGAAAATTATTGATAGAAGAAAACAAAGTATAAAAAATAATTCAAGTAGCTAAATAATCAACATTAGATGATAGGGAACAAAATTTTCTCAATACGATCTAACCACTCATTCTCATGATTCATATGCTCTTACTATTTCTCAAGTTCCAACTTGTATCATTCAATTCAATTTGACAAATTTTCAACTCATTACAAGTGTTACACAACTAATTACAAGTGTTACACAACTCATTATAAGTGTTACACAACTCATTACAATTTCTTATTTCGGGAAGCCAAGGAGAAGGTTCAAAAAATCAGTTAATTTTGATACTACTTAACCGACTCATATCCACCTAGAAAGAAGAAGTTGCGAGGCAAGAAGGTGATGACTGGACAATCCCACTAGCAATGTGGTTCACGCCTCAAAACTTTGGTGGAATACAATGATTGGAGTTTGGACTATGAACGAGTGGAGGAGAAGAACAAGCAAGTGCAAACATGATACGAAGCAATAAAATATCAACCGTAGAAAAAATATCATATTTGATTACTATTTCTTGCACAATGAAATAATGTAAAAATATTATTTAATTTTTAATTTTTAATAATATTATAATATATATTATAAATAATTAATAAATCAATATATATAGTCACGTGGAATAATGATAATAGTAGCATTGATAACATAAAATATTTTTACTTTAGTGAATTAGAACGAATTTCATGATAACTATATATGAAAGTGAAATATAATTTAAAATCAAGTAATAAATAGTAAAATCAAGTGATGAATAGTATCTAAAATCAAATTTGGACAAATCTATCAAAAGGAAATTTGATATATATATATTGTACTATTATTCTCATTTATTTTTGTAAAGTAAAAGAATGAATATCCTTTAAAAAGATAAAACAAAATAAGATTATATATATATATATATATATATATATATATATATATATATATATATATATATATATATATATTGATTGAGTTTAAAAAATAGGGCGCCACGTTGTGCCTACTCCCTGTGCCTCAAGCAGCAGGATTGTTAAGACTTATGTTGCTTCACAAAACGCCTCTGAGTTCCTATCATGCTCCAAACGGAGCCCAATTCATCCTCCCTAAGGGCCTAAGACGCGGATAGCCTAGCAGTACATATCCTGTAAATCAAACCAAATCTCACCAATAAGGGAAGTAGGATAATTCCCAATAACTGTTTATCTTGTAAATCAAACCAAATCTCACCAATAAGGGAAGTAGGATAATTCCCAATAACTGTTTATCCTGTAAATCAAACCAAATCTTATCAATAAGGGAAGTAGGATAATTCCCAATAAATGCTTATCATGTAAATCAAACCAAATCTCACTAATAAGGGAAGTAGGATAATTCCCAATAACTGGTTTCCAATTATCCCTTATTAATCTGACAGCGATAAGGAAAGAAAATCTTACATCCAATAAGAGAGAATCATCACCATCCAATTAGGAAAACATATACTATAAATACTAGGCCACCCTATCAGCGAAAGGTACGCAGACTTACGACCAATACTTCATTCCCAAGGCCGATATTCTCTCCCGTTGCGAAAAACTGACTGGGCACTGGAGCGGCAAATTGCGCAAGCCCCGCCGATCCTCTCTTTCTTCTTGTTTTTGCGTAGGAGTCCAACGTCCAAAGACGGACCGACCCAAATGATGCGCTCTAGTTTCAAATTTCTAGCGATTCCAACACGCTCCACTCAGTTCGCTGAAAAGGCATCATCAATGGCGCCGTCTACTGAACGCACAGCCTTCTTTACAAATAAAGTTGACCTCTCAACGACTGATGGTATCAACTCGGAACACAAGCATGAGCCACGCCAATCCTCCGCTGGGATGTAAGACCAAATGCCAGCGATGTGGACGTACCACCTCCGAAGGCGCGCGACCTGTGGCGCTAACACCCGACGAGGTGAGGCACCGCGCGCCAACCAACACTCGCTGAAAGAGTTGAACAACCTCACTGTGCAACACGACGCCCTCGTGGAGCTCACCGACACAGCCATGTACCACCTGAGCTGCAGCTCAAAGAGCCCACCACCGCCGAACAAGCCACGTGAAACACTAAGCCAAGTAGCTCAGAACCCGGGGCGAAATTGGGCTTGAATAGGTCATGTAGCCAATGGCCGAGAACAGAGCCCAATGGCTTCAATCCAACGGCCAAGTAGCCACGAGCCTAGTACCAAGAGCCCAAGAAATTCGCCGAACAGCCATGTAATTTATCGAGCTATAGCTCAGATCTAACAGCCTCGCTTTGAACAGCCATGTAGCCACGAGCCAAGTAGCTCAAGAGCCCAAGAGCTCGCAAGGCCAAGAGCCACAGAGCTAAGTAGTTCAGAGCCTAACAGCCATCTAAACAGTTGGCAACACGGAGCTGTGTAACTCAAGAGCCCAAAGCAGCCTGGTCGAACAAGCCATGTAGCAATCTGAGCTACAGCTCAAGAGCCCAAGCACTGGGTCATCAGACTGTAGCCACTTCGAGTTTCAGGCAACAAGAGCCCAAGAAATTTCACCAAATGTGCCAAGTAGCCACGGAGCCAAGTAGCTCAAGAGCCCCAACAAACAACAATGTGCCATATACCTAATGGTTGCAGCTCAGAGCCCAATACTTCAATAAGGCAGAAGACGAGCTGTAAATTGGGAGCCTGAAGAAATTTCATCAACAAGCCATGAAGCACGGAGCCAAGTAGCTTTGTTCCCAAGCAGCCTCACCAACAGCTGGCAATGACGGAGCTGGGTAGCTCAGAGCTCACCACCGTCTCAACAGCCATGGGTGCCACTGAGCCAAGTAGCTCAAGAGCCCCAAGAAATTCAGTCGAACAAAGATGGCCACTCTGAGCCGAGTAGCCCAGTGAGCCCAACCACCAGATTTCGAAGAGCTCAATCAAGCCAACTGGGTGCCCAGAAATCCAGAGCTTGGGTTCGGGCCAAGCATTAGCCTACTCAGTAACAACAACTCGCTTTTCAAAAGCTCAATCGCTTCAACTAATGCCTTGTAGCCCAGAGCGTCTGGGCCAGTGCATTGTTTCTCCACGGAGCAACAAAGAACTAAGTTTTTAAGAGCTCAACTGCTCGTAAAGGTCATATAGCCGTACAGCCGTCTGGGGTCAAGATAGGGCCCACTGGAGCCTCAAAGAACTCAGTTTTTTCAAGAGTTCAACTCGTCGTAAAGGCCATATAGCCGCATGCAGTAGCCTACCTCAGCACATTAGCCCATCTGAGCTCAAAGATCTCGCTTCAAGAGCTCAATCACGTGGTGCGCCATATAGCCGAACAAACAGCTCACCAAAAGACACAAATTTCACTGAGTCTCGCAGCCGCCAAGAGCTCAACTCGCCGTAAAAGGCCATATAGCCACGTAACCAGTTTAGCTCAGGCACATTAGCCCACGGAGCCACAACAGCTCGGCTTTCAAGAGCTCAATCAAGCCAACAAAGGCCATATAGCCACTGGAGCGGTCACCAAAGTGTATTAGCCTACTGGAGCCAACACCATTTTTCAAGAGCTCAACGTCAACAAAGGCTATATAGCCACTGAGCCGTCGCCTCAGCACATTAGCCCAAGGAGCCAAGGTACCGCTGTGAGCTCAAATTACCAAAGGCACACAAATTTCAAGAGCCAAACAACCCGGGGCCAGAGCTTAATCGCTCAAAAGGCACAATGTACCCAAGAGCCAATAGCTCCGGGCCTCAAGAGTATAAACAAATGGAGGCGCACAGCCCAAGAGCCTGCCAGCTCAGTCTGTAAGGCGCAACAGCCTCAGAGTCAAGTACCGCTCAGCTCGACCGCCCCGAAAAGGCACAATGCCCTAGAGCAAATAGCTTCCGCTCAAAAGAGCATAAACAAATGGGAGGCGACAGCCTAGGAGCCGCAGAGCTCCGGGCCGCCAGAGCTCAACAACAAGCAGAGGGTCTTAGCGACTCCGGAGCCCAAGAGAGTTCAACTCAGAGCCACTGTGCTCGTGAGCCTTAGTGCCCAAGAGCCTGTGAGCTCACTCGCAGCAGCGAATCAAGCCAGAGGCTGGGTCTTAGCGCCCTAGAGCTCAAAGAGCCGGGCCATTGCGCATCTTAATAGCCAGAAGGCCTCGTAGGCCTGAGCCCAATAGCTCAGCTTTAGAGCATAACCGTCGTGAAGGGTCTGAGCCCTGAGCCCGCAGAGCTCACTTTTCGCAGCATAACAGCTCAAGAAAGGGTCTCTGAGCCATGTGTACTCAGGAGCCCAATAGCCAGACATAAAGCATAACTCAAGCCAAGGAAGGCCAAGTAGCCACTTGTTGGCACCGCCAATAGCGCAACAACCTGGAAACCAAGCAGCTCAAATTGGCAAGATAAAAAAAAGAGCGATAAAACTAATCAAACCCTTCCTAAGTATCCATGTGGATATCACACCTGATCCGAGAAGAGATAGCGTACTCAGCTCACGCCGCTAGTCAAAGGTCAAAGAACTGACGCTTAAAAACAGCGCCGTTGCCCACTCCCCAAACCCAAGAGATTAAAAAGCAAGACTTATAAAAACAGCCCAAGAAAACGCCCGCCCCCGCACAAGCCCAAACAGGAGCCCAAACATCTCCCCAAGGGCCGTGAACGCTGACAACCTAAAGAGCCCATATCCTCATTAATCAAACCAAATCTCACCATTGCGGGTGAGGATAATTCCTAATAACCGCTTTATCCTCAGAATCAAACCAAATCTCATCAATAAGGGAAGTAGGATAATCTCCTAATAACCTTATCCTGCCAGAATCAAACCAAATCTCACCACGCTAAGTGGTGATAATTCCCAATAACTGCTTATCCTGCAAATCAAACCAAATCTCATCAATAAGGGAAGTAGGATAATTCACAATAACTGCTTATCCTATAAATCAAACCAAATCTCATCAATAAAGAAAGTAGGATAATTCTCAATAATTGCTTTCCAATTATCCCTTATTAATCTGACAACGATAAGGAAAGAAAATCCCTCATCCAATACGAGAGAATCCTTATCATCATCCAATTAGGAAAAACATATACTATAAATACCAGGCCACCCCATCGGTGAAAGGTACGCAGATTTATGCAAGTTGATATTCTCTCCCGCAGGAAAAAAATTGACTTAGGCATCGGAGCGGCAACGAGTGAGCCCCCGCCGATCCTCTTTCTTTCTTGTTTTTGCAAAGGAGTCCAACGCCCGTGAGCCACGCGGGACCACTGATAGTTCCACTTCGACCCAAATGATTCCAACACGCTCCAAATTCCCGCTTCCGGTCAGGTGTATCATAGTATATATATATATATATATATATATATATATATATATATATATATATATATATATATATATATATATATATATATATATATATATATATATATATATATATATATTATTTCTTTTAGTATATATATAGTAATTAAGATAAATTATATATAATTATTTATTAACTATTTGTTATACTTACAGGCTAAGATGATTTAATATGCTTATTTAATAGTATAGGCAAAAAGAAAAAGAAAATTATATTTTTTTCTTTTTTTCTTTTTTCTTTTTTTTCTTTTGCTATACTATTAAATAAGCACATATTAAAATTCATCTTAATTTCTTATAGCTAAGTATAAAATAGTTAATAAATAATATATATAATTTATCTTAATTTATACTATATATAGACACGTGAACAATGATAATGGTATCCTTAATAACATAAAATATTTTTACCTAATATAAAAGTGAAGTATAATTTCAAATCTAAGTAAAATCAAATTTCTATAGATATGTAAAAAGTGCTGAAATTATATATATATATATATATATATAATTATTTCTTGGTATTATTAATTAAGCAATTTTATTTTTAGTCCTTTTAATTCTCATCCTATTAATATTTAAATTAATATTTTAATATATTATAAATAATTAAAAAGTAATTATAAATATTTATTGATATTTTCCTTCCATATTTTACTAATTCTCATTGTCCCTATAAAGTAAAAATAAATAAATTTCCTTTTAAAAAATAAAAACCAATATACTTTACTATTTTGTACTTTTTTGTTATATTATTTATATCAATATTAAATTAATATTAAAATATGTATTATAAATAGTTGATAAATAATCATATACATTTGTTTATATTTTTATATCATATTTTATATATAATAAATCCTTGTAAATTAAAATAATGACTATCCTTTAAAAAAATTATTTTTGAGATCATAATAACTTTCCCAATACTTTTAATAGGAATAACTTTTAGTGAATACTTTTATATCTATCTAAATTCTTAAATATAAAAAAATTTGTTTTATTGGTTTTTTAACTCGCTAATTGTATATATATTTTTAATGATTTACATAATATTTCTATAATTTTTTGAATTTTCTATCATCTTATTTTACACATCAACTTGAGACTATTCAGGTCAATGATCAATTCTGAGATTTTGAACCATGATAATGGAAGAAAACTCCAAAAAGATAATAGCGGAAGAGTATTTGTTGAGATCCGAGATTCAAACTTTATACTTCATACTCTAATCTAATATGGCAAAGTATATGTGTGTGTGTGTGTATATATATATATATATATATATATATATATATATATATAAAATAAATTTAACTATTTTGTTAGAAAATAAATAGAATTTTACCATATTTATAAAATTAAGATATTTTATTTTATTTAAATATTGTTTATGGAATATAGAATAAAATTTTATTTCTAATTCCAAACTCACTAAGCATATTATCTAAATTAAGAAAATATTAATATACTAAAATTAATACTATTTTTTATTAAAAAATTCTTAAAGATTTTTATTTTTAATATTAACTCTTTGATTATTTTAATAAATGTTTTTATGAAGAAAAAAAATCATCCACCTATACCCTATAATTCTTATACTCTAACCATCATCCACATATATTGTTATCTTCCCCTAATAATGGGATAATTTTGAATTATCTTACAAATAAAAAATATTAATTAAACATGGATTAAAGATTTTAAGATCATTTAAAAAAAAGTTTATATAGACTTATATAAAAAACAAATAACAAATTTTAAATCGTTGTCTAACTAAAAATAATTAACATTTTATATATTTTTATCAAAATAATTTAATAATACATTTGATCATTTTAATTATTACACATGGTCCACAAGTTCATAAAAATTAAACTATTTTAAAATACTTTTTGTGATTATTTTATATAAGTATTTAAAAAAAAAGTTATAGTAATAAATTTTATAAATTTTTTTTTAACAAATGCTTATATCGAGTAATCTTAACGCACTTTAGAAAACCATTTGAAATGTATATTTTAAGAATGTAACTTTTTGATTTCAAACAATATGTGACACTTTAATTCCCAGGGGTCATCATTTTTTTTTTTTTTCAATACTCCTCAAATTCGGTATAAAACAACATTTTTTATTACAAGAGCATATGAAACCTGGTGAAACCTTACCAAAACTGCATTTCTTATACAAAATGATTTTAATTACAATTTTATTCTTTTTACATAAACAGAAACTGGGTTTTTCTACCCAAAATTTACAGGATACAAAACAAAGCCAAATCTGGCCTTTTTCTCAACTAATTTCTTTTTGACATGTTTTTGCTTTCCCAAAGGTATCTTCCGCATCTAAAATATTTTCCCATGATCTGCAAGCAATGCCCAAAGAGAGAAAATATCCTACGAGGGTTACTCCCCACCTAAATGCGCAAGCAATGCCATGTTCACAAATTTACACCCATTCAAGTAAAAATATGCAGATTTCTACATGAATGTCACCTGCCATGCCCCATGCCTCGAATCCTCTCCGACTCACTCACACATGCAATTTGCCATGTATGAAAACTATTTCGAAAACAAAAGATTTTTGTTTTAGTTCTCATGAAAGTTTCATTAAACATACTCCGATAATAATGCCGACCACTTCTCCGATATTTTTCATCACACACTCCAAAATAATTGTGGACAACCGATATTTTCATTAGACACACTCCAAAAATACTGTGGACAACACTCCGAAAATACAGTGGACAAAAATCCAAAAATACTGTGGACAACCCTCCGATATTTTCTACTGACATACTGGCACAATGTCAGACAACCATCCGATAAAAACTGCTTGTTCAAAGCCATGTCATGCACTCACATCCGATATACGCGATGTCCCCATGCATGTGAAATGCGATGCTACTGCATGGTATTTACTTATTTGCATGCATGCATGTATCATTTTCACAAAACTGCATGTTATTCAACTAGGAAAATAAACCATGCAATTGGAATTTCTTTCTAGATTTCCAACTCAAGAAATAGTATGCATTGCCAACACTGTTTTCACACCAAAAACTGCATGTTATCCAATGAAAAATAAGACATGAAAACTCGTTTTTCTTTCTAGTTTCCTTACTATAAAATATTAGCATGCATTGCTACCATTTCTTATACAAAACAGCATGTTATCAATCAAGAATATAACACATGCAAACTGGAAATTTTTCCAGATTTTCAACTCAGGAAACAGTATGCATTACCAACACTATTTTCACACCAAAAACTGCATGTTATCCAATGAAAAATAAGACATGCAAACTGGGTTTTCTTTCCAGTTTCCCTACCAAAAAATATCAGCATGCATTGCTACCATTTCTTATACAAAACAACATGTTATCAATCAAGAATATAACACATGCAAATTGGAAATTTTTCCAGATTTCCAAATAAGAAACAGTAGCACACAAATCCAGCATACTATACATAAACTCAGCAGGTTTAACCTACACCAAAATTACAGTTTCTGGCATCCAAAAGTGCCCAGAACACAATCTCTCGCGCCTTGTCCCAAACTGTTCAACCAGCCCCATGTCGGGGTTACCCATGGCCATTGAATGGCCCCTAGACAAAGATATCCCAAGTAGGAAAAGAACCTACCTCATTGGAATGTAGGCTACCATTTTCTTCCTTCTTTCTTCTTCCTCTTTCTCCTTTCTTTCTTTCTTCTTTCTTCCTTTCTTTCCTCCTTTCTTTCTTTCTCTCTTTCCTCCCTCTCTTCTCTATTCCACCAAACAGATTTCTCCTCAAACCACTTAATTTGGTTTGAGCAGTAGGACACCTCACAGGCCTGCTTTGACATGCCACACAGCTATGGAGCCTCTATGCCTTCATCCACTACCATGCTCATGCATGAGAGTGGCATGACACATGAGCCTACCTGTGTGCCAAGTGTCTCATCTCTTTGTGCCATGGCACCACATCTTTATGTCAATTGTCACCAATTATCATTCATTCGCCCAAATATGTGAACTGACCGTCTTCAAATTCAATGAAATTATCAGCATTTAGATTTCTCGTGAGATCTAACTCAACGGCTTAGTCCGTGTCATCATCCGAGATCGAGAGAAATTTCTTAAAGTACCGCCTCAGATCATGATGATAGTCTATCGCTTCAGACACGTTTTACACAATATATATAATGTAACTTTTGAAAATAATATGAACTTATTAACACTCATGTAGAAAGTGTTTAAGACCCGAGAAAATTCCAATTTTCTGAAAAATGGTAAATGGTCATCGTAAAATCCAAAATTTTTCAGATCTCAGATTTACTTAAACTGACTTCACCGTTGGAACCGTCTCGCGAAATCTAGCTACCACGCACCCTCAGAGAATTTCGTCAGGGACCCCGAGACAAATAAATTTCACGCTGAGACACCGGAAGCAAAATAAAACTACTGTGAAAACATGTGATGTGAAAAAATTCACTCACTACATGTACCCATGTGACACATGTTGCATGAATAGAGAGAGGAGGAAATGAATGGCCTATATTATGCCAAGTGTCAAAAATCAAGAAAATGGACACATTGGGAATTAAATGAAATGTTAATGAGATAATAAGACAAATGAATAGTTGTCTTCTCAAAACAAAAAGAGAAAAACGTGCAGGAGGAAGAACAAACATGCAGTAGGCTGATTTTTGAGTTTTAGAGAGAGGCGAGAGCAGCCTCTTCTAGATTTCCGTCGTCTGGACCGTCTGCCTCGCTCGCCAAGAAGTAAAGCCTCTACGCGGCGAGGGCTACGCTGACAATCGACCTCGTGTAGTTCACAACTCCAAGAGGTGGGGATCTTTCCTACTTTGTGTTATTCTTTTGGCTAAGAGCCATGTAAATGGTCAGATGTTCTCAGTTTGATTATTGTGGTTTCTGGCCCCAAAACATTTGAACCGGAGCGAGAAAATCCTATCAGGGAGCCATAACAGCCGCCAACCCGAGGGCTCTCACCGCTCATGAATAGTGACGCGATTTTTGGGTGTGATTTTTGTGTTGTTGAGTGATTCAAAACGAATTGTTTATAATCACACTAGCCCCATGCGAGCTGCTAATTTTGGTGTTATTGATGTGAATTTAATAACATGAATTGTGTGAATTAATTATGTTAGTATATACATGTTTTATATATTAGCATGAGTTTGTTGGGATTGGCATCATGCATTCCATATGCACTAAGGCACCCTAGAATATTAGAAGTGAGTGCATGACATGAAATTGAAAAAAAAACGAAAATGTTTGTGAAAGGAATTTCGACGAAAGATTTTTTGAAGAATTGCCTTGGAGAGTCGTCCAACATATCACTTCGAATGAGGACCATGACCGTTTCGGAGCGTTATCCAGCAATTCGCCTCGGAGGGTAGTCCAATATTTTTACCGAAACTTTGTAGCAAGTTTTCGAGAACAAAAAGCTTTTGTTTTGAAAACTGGATTTTTACTCGCATTCGGCTTAGGCATATGAGGGAGCGATATGAGGACTCCTTGGATACGGGATTGGTCATGTAGACATTCGAGCAGGTTCATGTAATTGCTCGATGTGATTGTTTGTCATGGCATGTGCACTTAGCGGAGAACTCCATGTAGGGAATTATCACCATCGGGGTTTCGCTCACTGGCCGAGTGATTACTATTTCCGTGCATGTGGAGTGCCAAGATAACGGCGCCACTAGAGGCCGCGAAGAAAGCTCTGGCCGGGCTTTGGCATTAATACTTTGTATAACATGTATTAGAAATTGTACGCTTTAATATATGTTTGGTAAAAGAGTAATTTTATTAACTCTGGAACTATCAGATATAGTCATGTTATTTTTAAGTAGTATTGATGCAGTGGCCCAAGTGGCCAATTATTTTCCGCATGTGGACCTGGGTGGTCATTGTAAACTGTTAGGATGTTTGTACCTCAGAGCTCCCGTACAAAGGAGACTCGCCCGATTATGAGTGTGCCTAAGCTGTCTCACATTCACGAAGTTTTCCGCGGCCGACAGGTTGTCAACGGACCCTCGGGTTTTCATTACAAAGTGTATTTTGAAAATTACAAAATAGTGGTCTCAAATTATTAGAGACAACTTCAATTATCGGTCCTTAAAATATTAAAATTTCATGTAGAAATGAGAATTAATTATAAAAGTCTCACATATTAAAGTATTTCCTACTTAATTAACAAAAGAGTTGTCGAATAATATAGACTTTAGACCAACCAATGAGTAATAGCAAATAATATGACTTTTTTTTCTGTGACTACCATTATAATCCTCACAAAATATCAAACTTTTCACATATAATATACCATTCTATGACCAACCAATGAGTGATTGTAGATAATAGGGCATCTTGTGACTACTTTTAATTCTCCTCACAAAATAATATTCTTTTAGAGACACGCTAAAATATTTCTCATAGATTATAAATTTTTTTAGACTAACACAAGGTTCATCACAAATGATATATTTGTCTATGACTAATCAATAAGTGTTCGCCGATTATAAGATATTTTGCTTACTCAGCTAATCTGGCCCTCAAAATATCAAACTTTCAAGGACGAAGGTAATATTTTTTTCAGAATTAGTAATATTTCTATGACCAATATAAGATGTATCATTTATAATAATACATTTTACAACCAATCAATAATTGGTCGTAGTTATATTTATGACCAAACAATGGTAGTAATAAATAAAATTATGGTCGAATAAATAAAATATTTATATTGACTATCTATTAAAATTAGTGTTCAATTGTCGTCTGCATCGTGAGAAAATTAGAATCAATGACTAGTTTGGGTTGGTCATAAAAACTTTGGACGTAGAAAACCAAATTTCTTGTAGGGTAGCTTCTTCCCATTATCGATCGTAGAACCGTGGTGGCAAGAACCATAACTGTCTCAAAGAATCATGGGCCTCTACTTGACACCCAAATGAGCATTATGTGACTGGGCCCCACCGAACCAAATTTCAAGCACGCCCACTACCTCGCATCCTCCCATTGTTCCATGACATCTCGTCCATCGCCTCTAGCTCTGCAACAACCGCCAACCCTAAGGCCACAATTTATGGCATAACCAAGCACTCTACTTGGCAGTGCATTCATCTCTTCACCTTGGCCCTTGCTTCTCTCCCCGCCCCTGCTCAGGCTTCGAGCCCGACCTTCGCTGCACCCTATGCTCACACTACAATCCATTACCCCGCTCCTGGTACCTCTCCAGATTAGGTCATTGATTCGAAAAATCTCACCATGTGATTTCAAATCTTGCTACTCTGACTCTTCATGAGCCATACACCTCTCCGACGTTGTTATCATTAGCGATGGCTCAACTTTATCAATTCGTCAACATTGACTCCTTCTCCCTACCTCTCTCCCAGACCTTACTTTTCCACAAAAGTTACATGTACCCGCCATGTCTAAAAACCTATTTCGCCTCAGCCAGGTTGATAACCCTATTAATGTCCTCGTTTTACTCTTCTTTCGTGTGTAGATCGTCACACGTGGTTCCCTCCGATTTAAGGGTAGCATAGGATCTGTCTATTATCGGGTCAAGTCAACTCCTCCGTCTTCCGCCCTAGCTCTTTCTTCCTCGGGCCTCACCGGTTTCCCACTATTCCATGCGGGCACACTATCTTAGTCATCCGTCTTGCCCATTTTCTTGAAATCTCTTGGTGTTTTAAGTATTTCTTTCCCGAAGAACATTTTATGCTCCTTCAGAGCTCCCAGAACATTAATAAAAAGCCTTTATCTTCTTTCCCAAGAGTAGCTACCTCTCCACTCGAGATCATCTTGTTTGATGTTCGACCTCCCCGTCGCTCTTCCGATGGTTTTTTTACTACTATGTTATTTTGTCGACCATTACACAAAGTATATATGGCTTACCCAGCACAATATAAATCGATGTTCATTCAACCTTTGTCGCTCAAGAACCTTGTTGGAAAATTACTTCACCACCACTATTAAACATTCTTACACCCCAGAATTTGTGGCAGGAATTCCACTTCTGGCCCTTCCGCGACCTAAGGTATAAACCATCTCACTCACACCTCCCCACATTCCCGAACATAATGGTGATCTTGAACGCACGACATATTGTCAAACGGGGTCTCACTTTTCCGCATCGTGCCTCCATTCCTCTAACCTTCTAGTCAGATGCTTTACATGGCTGCGCATTTAATCAATCGAATGCCCAAAGCTGGTCTCTCTCTTGGTTCCTCGTTTGAAAAGTTATTCCACAAAATTCCTGACCAATCCAAACTTTGTGTCTTCGATTGTTTATGTTTTCCCTAGTTACGTCCCTACTCTTCCCACAAACTCGACCCCAAATCCAATCCACAGGTGTCTCTTTCTCTCGACTACTCCCTTACCTCGCAGCGACTTCCTCCTGCTTTGACCCCACTCTCAAAAATCTGTGTCCCGTCATGTCAAGCTCTGTGGAGAATGCTTCACCCCCCCGCCCCCCCCATCACCGGTAATAGGCACGCACTCCGCCTCCGCTTCACTGCTCACCTTGCCGACGTCGAGTCAATGCACCTCCCGTACTTCCCTCTATCACCCCACTTGACCTCCCGCCTACCAACATCCCCCCAGCATGTACCGTTTAGCTCCACAAACCTCCCGAGTACCTCCCCATCACCCCACCCAACCTCCCGAGCTCCACCTACATTCTTGACCTCGCCCACACCTTTCCATCAATTGTCTCCCTCTACTAGTCTGTTGGGTCCAGCACCCTCCCCTTCCTCACTTAGCCATACTCCCAACCCCTTATTGTGACACCCCAAAACTCGGGGGTCCGTATACTCATATACCATGCTGTGACACTCTAAAATCATGGGGTTCGGCTGACAAGTCGTCAACCCGCGGAATATTCGTAGTCACCTTTCTATATATTTTTCTTACAAATATACAAATTCTTATAATTTTTTACAAGAGTTTGATGTACAACTCTTTTACATGCCAAAATATATTAAAACTAGATTGTTCTAATATATTTTACAAAAATACTTCTCAAGGCCACAACCCGGCCTTCTTCATACTCACACCGGCTGAGAAATTGCCTCGTGTACCAGTGGAGTGTCCCATGATTCGGGCGAGCAAAGCCTAGTAGATATATCTCCTACCAAGGTTACTGCCCACCTAAGTGTAACATGCAATGCCAATACATACAATCACACGTATTCAAGTACATATACTCTGATGCACCTAAAAGTCTACATGTCATGAATGCAGTATGCCCCTCATGACTCAAATCTTGAGTCCTCACTGACTCCCTCACACCTGCATATGCCAAGTGTGAAAAACCGTCAAGGGCGTCCCGACTTGACCCTTTTTCCAAAACAAAAGCTTTTTGTTTTGTAATTCTAGACACATTTGATACCCCTAATGCCTACTTATTTCACAAGACTACGTTATGCATTGCGGGCCACGGATTTCCGGCTCACCGCAAGACGCCAGACGCCTATACAACATTTTTTACAGTTTTCACCGACGCTTACTGTCTAAACCATATACTCGTGTTTTTCACCGAGGGAGTGTCTTATCCCTACTTGCTTCACCCATTTACACACGTATTCTTCTATGTCATGCAATCGTGAGTCTCACTCGACGTCATCTCCATTTTACTAAGCTCACCACATCGAACACCAAACACAAGGTCGACAACCATGTCCCCAAAACATACATCGAACACCAACACAAAGGTCGATTTACCATGTTCCACGACATACATCGAACACCAAACACGCATTGATTTCCAATATGTTCTCACGACATACATCGAACACCAAACACAAGTCGATTTAATTATACCGCTTCGAACACCAAACACGTTGTTTAATCCCAACCATGCACTCACACCCGACTCGACGTGATGTTCCATGCATAAATGCAATGCAAATGTCATTGTATGTCATTTCATGCCTACATGTACATTACGTTCACATGCAACATATCTATTACACCACATGTCAAGTGTCATGGATAAATTATATTTAATACATATAATTTTTTCCATTTTTATCACACAATTTCACACATTCAGCATGTTATTCAATTTACAGCAATAACACACATTAGCCATTCCCGGCCATAAATCCAACCATGTTAGCTCTGAAATAACTGACTTAATCCAAAAAGTCCAAATTTTATGTCAAGGCTCACACAAACATTCAACACGCAATTCTCGCTTCAGCCATAAGATAGCCCTATCTATTTCATACAAACCGCTCCAAAACCATAATCTGACTATCTTTAACTGCCCATGACCAAGCCCAATGTTCAGCCCATGGTTTGGTTGGAGTTGACTTATCTATTAAATTGCACTAACTAGCTTTTCAGAGAGTTCAGAACGCGCTAATCTGAGTTCGAAGAGAAAGTTATGGCCGTCCGTTATCGGTCATCGCGCGGGTGTGGAAATTCTGCACACCCCATTTGCCATTCTCGCTGGGATTTTGCCATCCCGTAACATAGTGTCTTGCCTCGATACCCAACCCCATGAAATCGATCTTTAACCGTCACACAACATCAATCAAACCACACACATCTTAAATTAACCCTAAAATGGGGCGAAACCGTTAGGTCATTATGTGGCCCCTATGCGTAAAATAACCGGAGTAGGAGGAAATAGCTGGGCAGCCTGTGTCCTTTGCCGTCTGGGCTTGCTCCTAAGCAAGGACAGCTGTCTGCCTTCCTCCTTTCCTTTCTTCCTTCTTTCCTTTCTTTTCTTTCTTCTTTCCTTCCTCTCCCTTTCCTTTTTCTCTTTCCTTTCTTCTCTTTCCTTCCTTTCTCTCCCTTTCCTTTTTCTCTCTGTTTTGCCCTTCACTCCTCTTTCCTTCCTTTCTCTCCCTTTCCTTTTTCTTTCTATTTCCCACTGTCAGGAACCCCCTATTTATACACATTTCAACCCTAGCATGTTGACACATGTATTCGTCATATGCGTCACCCGACACCCGATGCCTCAAAACGAAATTTCGATGCCAAATTTTCTAATTCAACGAAATTCAACTAGGGTGTTAGATTTCGCAAGACGATTCCAAAGGTGAAATATGTTTCATCATCCGAGATCTAGAAAATTCCTAACTTTTCCTCCAAGACTATTCCGATAAATTACCATTTTACCCTTTTCTGAAAAATTTAAATTTAAATTTTTCACGGGTTTTACACTTACCCATCCCCCCTCCCCCATTAAACCATTATCCCATGCAAACCCGATCTAAAAGTGTCATCATCAAACCCAACCCGAGATATGGTCTCACCACCGTATTTCCACCTATCTCTAAACCATGCACTATCGCTCGAGCTCTCCAAGATCCGAAGTGGTCTACAATGCAGATGAGTATGATTCTTCTATCCGGAATCCACTCGGGTCTCTTGTTCCCCCGAGCCTAGGACAGAACATAGTGGGCAATAAATAAGTTTTTCGCATCAAACAAAATCTCGATGGCTCTATTGCTCGATATAAAGCTTGGCTTGTTGCTAAAGGTTTTCACCAACTGTCGGGTGTTGATTTTCACGAGACTTTCAGTCCCATGATAAATCTCATCATCTTTTGTACTATGCTCAGCATTTCACTCCATCGTCAATGAGGCCTTCGCCAACTTGATGTCAATAACGCCTTTCTCAACAGGCATCTCACCGAGGAGGTTTATATGGCACAATCGAAGGGTATGCGCTAGGCCGAGTATCCACATCATGTTTGTCGTTTACACAAGGCTATTTATGGGCTCAAACAAGCTCCCCAATCTTGGTACCATGAGCTATGCACTTTCTTGCTCTCTCTCGGCTTTGTTTCATCCCGTGCAAACTCGTCTTTCTTTGTCTATTCCAGCTGGTATCAAGACTTATCTACTTCCCTCGGTCTATGTTGATGATCTTACATTACGTAGTGACTTCACTGGGTGACACTATTTTTCTAAGAACTTAATCCTAAATTGTCCACCAAGGATCTCGTGGCACTCATTTTACTTTTTGTGGAGTTATATTCTAGCAGCCTCCCTGGAGCCTCTCTCATCTCAAGAGTATGTCATTGAGCTTCGAAACATATACATGCTCGACCCAAACCCGTCACACCGCCATCAGGTACTTCCTTAACCGCTAATGATGGTAATCAGGCCGATCAATGCTACCGTCAGGTGATTGGTGGCCTCCAACATCTCCGGATGATTCGGCCGGATATCTCCTTTGCCGTGAACAAACTCTCCTAGTTTATGCACTCGTTGTCCAAACACCATTGGAGGGCGATCAAACGTCTACTTCGTTATCTTAATGGCACAATATCCCTTGGTATCTGGCTTCTTACAGACACTCCTCAGATATTGCACAGTTTTTCTAATGCGGATTAGGCTAGTAACCCAGTTGATCGTACCTTCACAGGTGCTTTTCATATTCCTAAAGGCTAATCCCACTTCTCGAGTCCCACAGTCAACGCCCAATGTTACCGCTTCCACCGAGGCCGAGCATCGCGGTCATTGTCGATGTCAAGGCCGAACTACCATGGCCCAAGTCGCTAATGTCGTAACTTCGTCCTAATACGCCCCGCCTACTGCTCTGGACAACCTGGTGCTGCCCATCTCTACTAATCCTATTTTCATTCTCGCATGAAACACCTTACATTGGATTATCACTTTGTTCAAGGACCCGGTTCAACTCGCTTGAGTTGTGTGTTACCCATGTCTCGCTTAGTAATCGCCTTGCTAATGCCCCTCACCAAATCCTCTCTCTAGACCTCACCTCCTTTTCCCTATGTAACAAGACGTGAAGGCTGCCTCTTTGGCACACCATTCCTGGAAGAGGGGCGTATTAGAACATTTAGATTACCTTTATTGGCCTCTATACTTTTACTTATTTACTCCTGCTTTTGGTATATTTATATACTAACCTCTTAATAATATTTAAGTCTCTTTCATAATAATCTAGATGTCGATATTATGTTTAAAAATGGAAGGGGGCCACATAAACTTATTACTATTTTCTTTCATTATTTTATTTACTTTTATGTTTTTTTCCTTTAGTAATGTTCTGGTTCTTTATTTTTTTTCATTGATTTTCCCCTTTTGAGGGGTCTCTCTCTGTTTTAGGCTTGTTGGCAATTTTCTGCTTGCGCGTCTTTTTACTTTATGGATGTTGGCTGTTTAAGCTGTTATGTTTGTAATCATGCTTTGCATTTGAGTTTGGGTTTAAGTTGAACATAGCAATTTATTTGGAATTTAAGTACCAAACTGACAAGCCCGATTGCTGTGCAAATAGCAATTAAGGTATTGTGTAAATGGGTTGCCTCAAGAAAAACTAATGAGGGTATTGGGAGGTTAGGGACGAGGGTATCTTTGTCATTAGATAAACATAGTAATTAACATCTCGTTTGTCTATCCATTGAATATGTTAATGGTAGAGACGTATGTGTCGCCTACATAGAAACTGTAAAACATGACGGACGCAAAAAAAGTTTAAGAACTAGGATCCGATATACCTGGCCAAACCTCATGAACATTTTTACACCTTTTCATCTTTTAAGGATACATATATTCTCTTATTGATCTAGAGTAACGAAAATTATCATTGTTTGATCCATATTTATTTTGTTTGGTCTTCCCTTGATAACCAAAAGATGCTGATCAATTTAAATCTTTTTTAATCTCTCGATCAATTGTTCTTCTTACTATAGTACAAGAAAGATTAAAACAAACTGGCAAAATCAAACTATAAAGATAAAAAATGAAACAAAAGAGAAAAAAATAAAACTAAAAAATAAGATGAGAAATAGAAAATCGATAACAGAAATTTCACCAATTATGTGAAAAGCCAATGCTCATAGAAATAAATAAAAAATAAAAAAAAAACGTTTCTCAATCATATACCTTTGCTAAAAACTATTTTTAATCGAGTATAAGTTACTAGAAAACAACGAATTAGGCTATGTTTGCACCCAAATTGAAATTTGGCCTAATCCAGTAGTGGGTTAGGCCTTAGCCCAAGCCCATTTAAGAAATATAAGGGTATTTCTGAAATTTTTAAAATTTTAGAAGTCAAACGAAGCTTTGTCATAAATGGCAAAGAAATTGGCAAGAGAAACACGTAGAATATTCTGATTAATGTTTTCATAACGGAGACATGGATGAGCTTCTGCATCAAGACTTTAATAAGACGATACATTTCAGATAATGAGCTTTGAGACTCAAGAAGTCAACACATCTATAAAAGAAACAAAGGATAACAACTAAGAGGACCAAGAATCAATCAATCAATCAACAACTCAATAAATCAATCGACTCACTGTCAATCTACTACAATAAATCCTAGCTTTTCAATAAGCTTTCAATAATTTCAGCATTCTATTTCCTAGTTTCAGTTAAGTTTCCATCAATTTTCCAGCACGATCTTGTTTTCACAGTGAAATCCAATGTTTATTTCAGCAATTCAAACATTCTATTTCCGAGTTTCAGTCAAGTCTGTTAATCTTTCGCACCGTGTTATTTTCTTAAAGAAATATAATATTTTTTCTTCAAGATTCAATCTGCATTATTTCCATTGACGCTTTCTACTCGATTATGCGAAACTGTTAAAAGAACCAAGTGGTTCTTACATACTCGACATTGTAACTTCGATCTTACGAAATATTACAGATTGAAAATACTTTAATTTTCTTGACACACTCACACACTTATATTTCAGATATTCAGCGAAATTCAAACCACCGCAACAAGTTATAAATTGTATTTTGTGTTTTCATGCAATGAAAATGTAAATTTCACTAATAAGATATTGATTTTATAAATGATATAATTTCTTATTTGAAAGATAAGCATATAGCCATTGTAGTATAGTGGTAAGTATTCCCTGATCATCACTTAAGAATTCCAATTCCAAATTAAAGTTTTATATATATATATATATATATATATATATATATATATATATATATATATAGTATCAAGGTATTCACTTTCCCAAATTAAAAATTTGAGTTTAAAATAATAGTCCTCACACAAGCATAAACCATGTGCTACTCCAGTATTGTCATTTGTAACATTATATGAGTGAATAAATAATTATTTGTTTTTTTCCTTTTCTATTTCTATTCCATTTAGTTTTATGGATAAGATTTAATAAGATATAATACTCACAAATATTTTTGAAAAAAAAGTAAATATTTGATAATTTAAACCATTTTAAAAATTAAAAAAAAAAAAATCACTATATCAAAGAATGTTTAATATTTGTGTATTTTAAACATTTAATAGGTTTTTAAAAAAACACTTCTAAAAAATATTTTCACTAAAAACAGTTCTAATAAAAATACAACAAAACATACTTTTTTTTTGTTTATTCATTTACTTGCATTATTTTACAACATTTAAAAAAAAATTAAAAGATATATTTTCAATTAAAAAAATTATTTTGGAAATATAAATACTATATAACAATTTTGCTTTCAATAATGTTTACCTATAAGTGGCCTAAAATTCACTTACTTATTATTAGCTTCAGTTTCTTTTTAAAGACATTAAAGGTTTTACCAAATGTTAATTTCAGGGTCTAATGAGATTAATAAAGGTACACAACCTAACCCGACTGCTTCACCCATTATAAAAATAATGAGAATAATATTTACACATATATATAAAGAATGTGCTGACTCCAAAATTACCATCGTAACATATAGCGAAATGATTAAAGTCTTCGCTAAATGAACCGTGGCGCTTCCAAGCTCAAATTCTAGTAATACAATTATACATGCTATAGCTTTTATCGTCCTTGCTGCTTCATTCCGACTGCACAAGCGATCAACCGGGGAAAGACGATATAACTTGGTGCCGATGCCATGTGATGTATGATCGCTCACACACCTCACATCCGAACAAAGTTTTATCTCCAAGATTGGAATCAAGGTTTTGTTTTTAAGGGTTGAAGGAGCACTCAGGGGTCCACCCAATCTTTTAAGTTTCTCCCAATTGCCTTCATTTCTTAGCCACTCCACTCTCAGTCCTCAACAGAAATAAAATAAAATATTTCTTAAACCCTAAAACCTCTCGCTCTCTCTTTCTCCCTCTCGCTCCAAGGAAAGAGAGGGGCATCGGATATTTGGAGCCAGGTTTTTCCAATGGCCACTCTCCAGCTTACAAACCCCAATGAGTTCATCTCATCTTCCTCCATTTCTACAGGATTTTCCCACAAGGCACTCTCTTCGGCTACTCCTGGGAAATGCTTTTCCTCTAAAAATGTGCGCGGAAGTCTTTGGAAACGACGCCGTTTTGGTGTGTCCTGCTCGTTTGCCCCCATGGAATCGGCTAAGATTAAGGTTGTGGGTGTCGGTGGTGGTGGCAACAATGCCGTTAATCGGATGATTGAAGCGGATTACAGGTGGATTTGCTTCCTAATTTCACGGTCTCAGCTAAAATCTTGAATCATTTTCTGTCCGTATACGGTGATAATGACAAAATTGGTCAGTTGTTTGTGTTTCATTTTCTTGTTAGATTGTAAGTAAAACCCCCTTTCTAGAAATTGATGTTTTTGCTGGAAAGCATTTTGTTATTTCCAACTCTAAGGGAGATTATGTCTGATTTTTGTAGGTGGCAACTATTTAAGGTTTTTTGTTTGTTCTTTGATTAGAGTTAGCATCTGGGTTTTTCTCATGATCATAAGAATGAAATCGTGAACAGGATTGTTCTTTTTTAATTACTCCCCTCTTGGCTTTTCTAAGAAATACTAATGTTCTTGTTGTTTGCCGTTTGATATCTAGGTGTTGGATTTCTATGATAAATACAGATACTCGTCTGTTAAATTCTGCCGCTACAAACCCTCTCCAACTTGGAGAACTTTTGACTCGTGGATTAGGTCTGGCTCTCTGTCTTTGAAGACTTAGATGTTGTCCATTTACAGTATGAGAGTATGCATTGTATTTTTTGAGAGCAAAGCTTTTGTAGCACTAGGTCATTGTACCTCAGTCTGCTAGTATAACCATTCCTGAACTTCTACATTGGTGGTATAAATGCTTTTGTTTTCTTATGTTTGCGGACGTTGTGGTTATATTGTGTTCTTCAACTCAAGAATAGAGATGCAGGTACGGGTGGGAATCCGCTTTTGGGGGAGCAGGCTGCTGAGGAATCAAAGGATGCAATTGCAAATGCTCTCAAGGGTTCAGATCTTGTGTTTATAACTGCAGGCATGGGTGGAGGCACAGGTTCTGGGCGGTCTCGTTGTTGCCCAGATATCTAAGGAAGCCGGCATATTTGACTGTTGGGGTGGTCACCTACCCTTTCAGCTTTGAAGGACGTAAAAGATCAATGCAGGCAGGTGCCATTTTTGTCTTTATTTGAAATCAAAAGAAAATTATTTTGTTGCTTGTCTGGTCTTTTACCATATATGTAAGATGTTTAACTTCCAAATGACTAGCATATTCAATAAATACTTCCTAGGATAAACTCGAGAGTAATGTGTCCTATTTGTTTCTTATTTAGGCAGTGCCATACAAGTACTGGACCTCATGGCCATGCCTATTAGCCAAGTTTATGATATACTTCAAAAGTATATTACTAGATTATGATTTTCTTTTTCCATTTTTCTATCAAAAGAAACAAAATCGATGGAAGACTAAGGTGCCTTTATGAAAGTGCATGTTACCGTCCAAAAAACAAAAGGCTTATAAGGGTGTAAACCATCAGTTGGATTGGAAAGATGGTGATGTTAGAAGACTATAGTGGACCGGCCCCATCTCCACAAATGGCCTTTCTGGCCCTCATAAACGGCCTCCCGCCTGGCCTGCTCTGTGGGTCCCGAGATGGTGATCCTCTCCCCATCTCTTGTTACTCCGTGCATGGAAGCTCCGCCTTGTCCGATAACCCGCTATTGATCTGTGAACTATCTCTCTGGCAAAGGTGGTTGCAAACCGGGAGCAGGGGAGGACTGCCTATTTCCCATCTTCTCTCTTATCGATGACACGCCTATCTTTTGCGAGGTCAGACGCCGATCGCCCAAGTTTTTGCCGGATTCTAATGTGGTTCTGAAAGGCGTCGTCTGGAAAATTAACTTAGTCAAAAGCAAAATTATTCCAATCGGGCCTGCGGACTAACTGGGTGGAGCTGCATCGAAAGCTAGGTTGCAAAATTGGCCCTTTCCCCCCTGGTCCTACTCGGGTCTCCCCAGAGCCAAGCACAAGGCTCTTGGGTCCGGGGACCCGATTGAAGAGAGATACCGAAAGGCCGGCCGCTGAAGACTCCAAGATATTTCAAGGGCTACAGGATCATGCTTATTTGTAGTACTACCTAGTCTCCCTATATATTACCTTTCTTCCGTATGCCCTAAAAGTGGGCGCGACTAGAAAGGATTCAAAGGCGCCTCTGGGAGGTGGGAGCTACTCAAAAGAAAATTCCTTGGTGAGATGGGCTACCTGCAGCTCAAAAGAGCAAAGGTGGTATCGGTTTAAAAGCTTCCAAGTTGAAGGCCCCCGCGGTAAATGGAGTCGAGGTTTGCCAACGACAAAAATGCGCTCCGAGAAAGGCTAAGCTGTTTGTCGCAAATTTGCGGAGTCCATTCAAATGCATACCATGACCTTAGAGGCGCTACGGGACTAGCGAGAAGTAACCATAAAAGAATGGCTCGCCTCTTCCGTACGCGGTTCGGGCTTCGGGGATGGAAGGAGGATCAACTGAGCTACACGGTGCGGAGGAGGCTCTGTGTAATTGTTTCACCACTCTTTTTAATTTAGCTACAAACAAAGAGGCCAAGGTTGCGAATATCTGGGACAGAAGAGAGGGGGCTGGGTGTTGGTCTCCAACTTTCCTAAGATCACTTAACGACTGGGAGCTTGAAGAGATGACAAGATTCCTTCATACTCTTCATGATCAAAATTCACTGCCGGCGCAGGACAAGCTTTTGGTCAAGAATGTCAAGGATAAAGGTTTCTACAAGAGCATGTATAGTTGCTCTAACGCTCTCCCGCCTTTGACTTCTCACCGTTCGCTTGGAATCCAGCTGACCCCAAAATTTGGAGTCTTCGCTGAGCCATTGGGGCAAAGTGCTCACTTGGACCCACTTAAACGCCGTGGAGGCGACATTCGCAAACATGTTTTATGCGAAGAGGAAGAGGAGACTTCATAGACCATCTTTTGATTCATTGCAAAATCGCTTAAAAATTTTGTGGGATCTTATTTGTCTATTGTCTGATTAAGGCTGGTCTTCCCGCAACTTGGCCCTTCACACACTCTAGCTTCAAGGAGTCGGCTATGGGTAAAAAGCTTAAAATCTGGTTACGCCCAGCTCGTTTCGAATCTCGTGCAAGAAATAGGCTGGTGTTTGAGTAGTGCAGGTCCCTCCGCCCAAAGAATTAAAGCTAATTTTGTATCCAATTTGTGGACTTGGGCTAATTTGTATAGTGTTGATAATACACATTCTGTTCTAGATTTTCTTACATGGTTGGGGAGTAGGTAGTTTTTTGGTGGGTTCTGTTTTCTATGCTGTTTGTGCGCTTTGTTCCTTTTGTTCGCCTGTACACTTGCCTCTTGTTTTCTATATAAATTTGCTTTTTATCGATCAAAAAAAAAAAATTTATAGTGGACCAGTTGACAGTGAGAGTGGCATTGATGCAGCTGGTGGAGTGACTAGTTCCACAGGCAGTGTCATGTGGTGGATGTGAAAACGGCGGAGTGGTGGGGATTTCACTGTGCATGGCTTCTAATAACTACCACAACGTGATGACATCGTTTGCAACTTGGTGGTTATTTACATAGTTAGCGGTGGTATGATTTCCTAGTTCTAGAATTGCAACCCATTCAGATATTCTCGAGATATTGAAACTTAAAATTGTTAGATTGGGAAATTCAGCATACCCCTGACCTTTGGCTTTGAGTTTCTCTTCTTCCTTTTTTCCCCTTCTATTGTGCTTTTGAATTCAGTGTTCTTCATTTCTGCATGATCATCTGTTTTCAATTTTCACACTTTATGCTTTGCTAATCCTATGCTTTTCTCTTCCTGTCAGATACAAGTGACTGAGATGAAAAATATGTGTGCAAAACATAGATAAATGTCTCAATTGTATGACTGCTATTTTGGTCTCAGCCATCACTGTAGCTAGACTCAAGTGAGTGAAAATTAATGATACTAACTCTCAAGCAGTTTGGTTATATGTACAATGAGTTAGAATTCAACCCATTGTTATCCTGTTTTCAGTGATTTATTCCCTATTTGGATCTGTTTGTCTCAAGTCTACCTGAATATCTGCCATATCCTCATGTACTTTTTAAATGATGATGCACTTTATCAGCATTTGTCCTCCAATTCCAAGTTCAAGCTTATGATGCTGAACTATATCAAATACGCTTGTACAGTTGTATCATATCAAGTTCCAAACAGTCATGCTGTAATTCGCTTTTTTTTTTTTGTAGGCACTGGAAGCTATTGAAAGGTTGCAGAAGAATGTTGATACACTAATAGTGACCCTCAATGATCGCTCATGGATATCACCGGTGAACAGACACCTCTTCAGGATGCTTTCTTGCTTGCTGATGATGTTTTGCGCCAAGGGGTGCAAGGGATTTCAGACATTATTACGGTGAGTGATTTGTATAGAGCTACATTTTTCCTTGGGGGAACTTAGTTTGCATTATCAGCTCATACCCTAACATATCACCCGACGGATAGCTTCAACCATACAATGAGCAAGCCAATTATCTAACAATATCTTTGACATACATACAGTAAGACATATTATCATGGGAAATTCTTCCTCAAATTATGCACAAAAAATCTAACCCTTCTCTGATACTTATGGAATGAACTAATTTCCCCTTCAAATTTCAAATATTATTTGTTTTTCACTAACTATATAATCTGTTCCAGCTTTAATTTTTTTGTTTGAAGCTAACTAGCTTCCCGGGCATATTACAAGGGGCATACTGGATATATACCCTCTCTTGCTCTTGTTTGATATGAATGAGGCATAAGAATGGTGCAGCTCATGTGTATGAGATGTAACCATGAGACACTGCACCCACGGCCACATTTAATCTATGGCCATGGAGGATGTATCCTAGGTTGATTCATTCATGGTATTTTCCTGATTAATTTCCAAAACAGAAGTTTTGCCTGTGCTGTTGATCCTGTATAATTTAAAATAGCATGCCCTTGTTTTTGCAGATACCCGGTTCGGTAAATGATTTTGGTAGATGTAAAGGTGTCAAGTGAAGGACTCTGAACTGCAATGCTTGGAGTGGGGGTTTCTTCCAGCAAAAACCGTGCAGAAGAAGCAGCTGAACAGGCAACTTTGGCACCTCTAATTGGATCCTCTATCCAATCTGCTACAGGTGTTGTCTATAACATCACTGGCGGAAAGGACATAACCTTGCAGGAAGTTAATAGAGTGTCTCAGGTAATTTGAATATTATGGAATTTTTGTTTCAGTTTCCTTCCCTCTTAGATTTGAAGGTAGAACTAGTGCATTTTGTATGAGACCCAGACATTTAACATAGCCCATAAACAGAGCATTCATAGAAGGCAATGAAAAACTAGGGTATCTCCTTGTAGGAGCTGAGAGAGACTATTTGACTTTCTTTTCAAAGACTTGCACGCTTTAGGCTTGTTTAGTTCCTGTTTTTGAAAATTGTTTTATGTTCTAAAAAAACACAAAAACAAGAAAATAACATTGGTTTTCAGTTTTTTGTTACGCAAAACTCGTACACGCGAAACACTAAATTCATATAACAAGAAGAGTTTTCAGAAGCCCATATTGCCTAGCTCATGTGGTAAGGCGTTCAATGTTTTCAAAAGGCAGGCATAGAGGGAAGGTCTTGTGTCTCGAGCACTGCAGAGGGACAGTTTACTACATTGCAACCAAAGTTACATGTCATTAAAAAGAGTTTTCATAGAACAATAAAATTGTTCTCCGTATTTTCAAATAACAGTTTTAAAAACATGAACTAAATAAAGCCCTCTTTTTGTTTCTAATTCCTTTACACAAACTATTTCAAGGCATGCGAGACAAAAAGTTTGTTGCATTATTTAAGATCCTTTCATGGAAAGCGCCTATCATTTGAAGTTGTCCTTTTGTGGGGGTTGTGTTTTCATGAATTTTTCGTATAGTAATTAATATATGTATGTATATGCATGATTCAGGTTGTTACAAGTCTACAGATCCTCAGCCAACATAACATTGGAGCCGTTGTGGACGACCGCTACAATGGGGTGAGAGATTCATGTAACAATAATTGCAACAGGGTTTTCAGTCTTTCCAGAAGACACTTTTAACAGACCCCAAGGCAGCAGCTATGGACAGAGTAGCAGGTCAAGGTCAAGAAAACAAAGGACTACCCTCCTCAAATCTTCTACTTACTCACATCTTCCCTGTTCCATCTCGATCTCCTTCAAGGAGGCTCTTCTTTTGTCACACTTCTTTTTTTTTTTTATTCTAACCCTTTTGCCCTCTTTTTCTCATTCTCAAGAAGTACCATATGATTGTGTATTGGACTCGATGATGCTATGTCTGTATTTCTGATCCATTTCCTGCGGGGTTTGTAGCATTTGCTTCTCATATTAATCTTCTATATTTATGACTGCTGTTATCCTACTATTCCATAACAGATAAAAGGTAGGTTAGGTTATCTCTAGTACCATAGAGAAAAGATTTGTTAGCACAAACGGAAGCAAAAAAACAAAATTCAGTAAAGATAATATATTAATGCACAACATCCCATTTTAAACAAAGGCAAGTCAACTTACTCTGGAAATAATTACAAAAACAAGGACAACTCAGGTGAGGGAGTGAAGCAAAACATACTTTCACCAAAATATTCAAACAATGAGGTAGATAACTGCCCAGCATTGCCATCCTTCCAAGCCATAGCAAGAACAGCTGATGGTTTTAGAGATCGAGTACCAGCAGCCTCCCTGCGACCTCCTGATATGTTCCTCTGATAACTGCTGGGACATCGATGGTATTTTCGTGACCGGGCATCAGAACCTCCAACGGCATTCGAAGTTGTTGAAGCAGAAAATCCTCCTGGTAACACTTGCTTGTTAACTGCCAGAGAGTTAATTGGCATTACACCCATCGAACCCCCCTCTGTTGCTAATTTCTTGAGTGGTGGTTGTTGCATTAAGTTATCTGTGCTTGTTTTGCGTTTACCTGGATTGATTCGATTCGATTCGAAAAGAAACGGAGCAACCAAATGAGAAGAAAGAAATTACATTTAATCACAGTTTCTAGTGAAACAATTGCTTATTGCAGCACATGTATCTATATCTCTATTGGGATCTTCCGTGAAATGTTAGTTGCATTTCCCTCCCCCACCCCATTATTCACAAACAACTCTCATTAAATCATTCTCCATTGAAATTCACTAAGTAGTGACACCTTAGGTGCTGGTCTAACATCATCAAAATAACCACTAGACAACAAAAAATGCTTTCCAGAT
This sequence comes from Tetrastigma voinierianum, assembly GCA_016808115.1. NCBI lineage: Eukaryota > Viridiplantae > Streptophyta > Magnoliopsida > Vitales > Vitaceae > Tetrastigma > Tetrastigma voinierianum. Next base: position 119,235 of record JAEQBH010007291.1, on the reverse strand, counting down.
TTGCTCAATTACCTTTCTTTTCTTTTCCTATGTGGGACAAACAATGGGAGGTTTGATGAAATATTCAACTTCACATCGCGTGATGAAAACCAGAGCATCACATCTTGGCACTTAAAATAGAATATCACTCTCTGCTTCAATTGAATTTTTGTAAATCTTTTAGAAAAAATAACTTACATATGCTGTTTATATATCCTTTTTATTTATCGGGTTAACAAAAAGAGGTTATTGCATGAGTTTCAAACTTGAATTTTGTTTTATTATTGATCAGTTTTAGCTTATCTTTCTCCCATATATTATAATTATTTCAAATTTTAATTTAGTAAAATATAGATTATATATTTATGATAAGGACCAGTTCAACTGACCACCTGTTCTGACCAATGAACCAATAACTTTTCCAGTTTAATAAATCCAGAACCAGTCCCGCTTTTTAAAACATTAGATAGAACATAGAAGCCACCCTCAAAGCCTCTCCTAAATACGGTTCATTCACTTAAAACTAAGTGCTGCGCATGAGGTTATGTTTGCAGAACCCAATTAAATAAGTAACAGAAAGTCATACTTGGTTTTGTAGCCAAGACCTTTATTGCTCAAGATGGTCCGTGCTGGTAGAGATAGGAAGAAATGCCTTCTAGCTGATCATACATGCATATACCAGCAGCACACTGGGGAGATATGTGAACATGTTAGCTCCATTTATAGCCACCATGCCAACAGCCCTCCTTTCAAACAAAACCAACTAGAGGTTTAGAAACAAAACTCACCAGCAAGGCTCCATATAAATTGCCAGGCTTCATGTCTCTTCATCTCATTCTTTTGCTTCTCAAGCTGCATGTCTGGCTCAAGAAGTCTCAAGTATGGCTCAAGATTAGGTAGTATAAGCAAACGAACCTACCCAAAAAAATAAAATCATAAACTGTGGAAAACTAACAAAGAGAGATTCTAAGAATCAATTAAAAGAAAATGAAAGAGGAAGACAAAAAGTTGCACATAAACTTGGCAATGGAAGCTAAATGGTACTGGGACATAAGCAAATGTTGGAAGGGTTAATTTTTAGGGAAAAGGAAATGTAGAGTTGTTGTGAAAGCTCAAAACTAGAACACCCGCAGTGAAAAATAAAGGTTCTATGGCATAAGGACTTCAATTTCTGATCTTTTCCTTTCTTTAGTTTCTCCTTGGATCACACAGAAATTTAATGGTAAAATGTTCCTTTCTTGTTATGAAATGGACTCCTGTAGTTATAATTAGTATCTTTAAAACAAAAACTGCCATTTTTACAACTTCAAAAAAGAGCCAGTTTATCCAGATATAAAAGTCTTTCTTTGATGATAAAAGCAAGAAAGCAGACAATACCACACTGGGTCCAAATGCTGCTAACCCCTTAATTGCACCATAATGCTGAGGCAATGCTTTTGTTGGGTCTAAGAAAGCATGGAGCAGAGTCCTCGTCACACGTGGCTGGAGGTTATGATAAATGCCCGCATCTGCAACAAATGTTAACAGCTAAGATATTTGGTGTAGTGTCCACAAGATGACAAGAAAAAGTGAGATGCAGTATATCTTCAATCTCTTCACATGACCTACTCTGCAAGCGTATGCGACCAGACAAAGGCAAGACAGGCAATCTTACATCCAAGTATGCACATAAACTAAGCTGCACTTGGACAACAAACTTAGCACATAATCCATGCTTTTCTTTACGCCTCATCAGCATCCATATTGTATGGCATGGGAATGTGAATGTGAACCGCAACCCATGTTCATAGAAAAAAAAAACCAAACGAGAAAGGGAATGAAGTAAGGCAAAGAAATAAGAAAGTAAAGCTTTTCAATCAGAAGCTTCAGAGCACACCACTCTGAAAATTCTTTACGGTAGTTTAACCAGATAATTGTCTAATTTTTAACATACTGTTGCTTGCAAATATTTTTTCAATAAAATGTTCCAGATGTAGACAATCGTTATCTGAGGATTCATTATCTAGATGCTTTGTTTTTTTAATAGACCATTCAGATAGCTTTTTAGTTGTCAAATTTGGTAGTAATTACATTTTGTAGGATGTTATGTCCTACACTTTGAAGGCTCAAGGTTACTACTTAATCAACCTGAATGACAAAGGCAGAATATAAAGGTTTAGAGAAGACTAATTAAGTTAAAACGGTATAAAGTGAAATATAGGTTTAAATAAGGCTGAAATGCTTTTGAAACTGATTAATCAAAATCCATTAAAGTCAAACCAGAGTTCAAGGTGTTTGAAGCAGATTTTTCCCCAAATTGCAGTTTGTTTTAATTCTTTCAATTTTCTAAAGATTGGGTTTTGAAAACTTTAAGATCCTATCCACTAGGGTTTCATCCTTAATAAAATAATTATTGCTAAAATCTTTTGAGTGTTGATGCAAAATTTAGAATAACATTATTAGTCTTTCCTGCAAACCAACACTCTTAGATCTTCCTGATTCTCATTCTTAGACTATGTGCAAGAGATCTACATCCTCTCAAGTGATGAGGTAGCACACTAGGAACACACATGATGTTGCATCGCTGACGTGAAGACTAGTGAAGGCACTTCTTATGTGGATAGCATCTACCAGGTAAATCCATGCACATTTCTTTCAAATATTATTTGTGTTATGGTGTTTAGACCCCATGGTCTTTACATCTGCAAGGTTTCTAAGAGGCTTAGTGGGTGGTTTTACACATAAATCATTGTCCCTAGTGCAATTGAATTTCTCTGCTCCATCTCTAATTTGAAAGAACAGAAATAAATATTTGGGCTGGAAATTAAGAACTACCTATACACCTTCCCTCTAGGTATTAGATAAGCAAAATCTAAACTTTCAAGATGCATTTCACAAATACCAAATAGCAAGATATTGTCTAGATGTAAAACAAATATTGGACTTGATTAAGAATTCTAATCAAGATGATTTTCCATGTACTTCAACCGGGAACATTTCATTTAGTTGAGGTGATTATAATATTGTAAGTGCATTAAATAAAAAAGAAAGGAAATCCCCACCTCTTGCATACTGAAGCAACCATGTTCGCAGTGAAAGTTCTAAGCTCCCAGTGATTGTCAGAGAATCTGCTCCCCAACCTTTTCGCAACAAGGCAGGTTAAAATAGATGGCATCATTTGGTGTAGCTGAAGAAATAAACTCCTTGTCAGACAGAAAAAAAATATCATTGCATAAATATATACCAATGTAGGCACTCTAAAAAGGCAGCAGGATTAAGTTACACTACCAGAGTACCAGTAACCTTAAGGGGTCCAACAATTTAGCATCCTAATATAGCATGTCAATAGAGATCTTTTTTTTCTATGACATGTTTTTGTTTGCACAAGACAATGGTAATATATCGGGCAAATAAACAGTGGCAAGATAATTAATGTACACATTTATAGCTAATCAAACAAATTGAACTTACATAAGGTTCTATGTGTATTTGGTTATTGGGAGGCTACAGGGCAACACGCATCAAAGCAAACAAGAGAGAGAAATCGCTCAAATCTCGCGGTAACCTGAGATTACAGGGGAAAATCAGGTCAATATGAGAAATAAAAAGTTATTTCACCAAAATATCAGTGATTCTCAAAATCCATGATATGGCCCCAGACTGCCTCATCAGCAATGAAATACATGAAGTAAGGAACTAAAGGATGAATTCCTGAGTCTGCTGCTAAGCTCACAACGTTTCTTAAATAGGACAGAATCAGATCTACGCAGGATAAGCTCCTTGACTTGTCAGCAAAGCTGCAAAGGCAACAACAAGATATATATTTGCATGAAATGTTCCATTACAAAATCATATGCATATCATCTTACAAACTATACCTGAAGCTCCCTTGAAAGTACATGCTTGACAGGTAATTTGGTGTCCACAGGAAGCCCATCTTCTTTGTATTCAGATTTTTTATTGTCGGAAGGCACAGCAAGTGCTACAATAAAATATAGAAACAATTTGATAGATTGGTTATAGGAAAGCAAATCTTCAAATCAAAAGTGATAAGCCTGGATTAATTAAACCAAGTCATGATGAAACCCATCTAAAGATTAGATGAAAGCGCCAATCCATGTAGCTATTAGACAGAGACACAGTTCGCTAGAAACTTCCTGATTAGAATTAATAAAATACACAAGCAAAGTGAAGTGTGAAGATATAGAAAAAGTTATCATTGAGAGCTTCTGAATCATTTGCTCTGGTGTTAGCAGGCAATCGATATGGTAGGAACCAGGAATCAAATTAAATATGTCCTTCCAGCCATCATTATGCATCAAAGTTTAGAGAAACACTCTTCAACTGAGCATTGTCAGGAATTAGGCTGAACTTCAATAGCTAGCCAGTGAGCAATAACCCCGTATCTAGAGGTGCTTTGCAAGGGTGTTTAATCAACTGCATGCACCAGACAATGCATGGGAACGCTAGGTAGAAATTTAGCAAAACAAAGTAGCATACCTCCTACATCATCAGTAGGTTCTCACATCTTAAATTTCCACATCCTTGTCATCAATATAGAACAAATCTTATGTCCACAGCTTTTTTAAACTGCCTAGGGACCTCCAGTGGTGAAGCCAAAGTGGCTGAAACAGGAAGAGCACACATTCATAAATAGGCAGAAAATTCAAAAAGGTAAATTAAAAATAAACAAATATAAATCTTAGGTGTTTGATATACTCCTGTTTCATTTTTTATTACGTGATAATTTTTTTACACCTCATAATGCATTAAAAAAACTGTTACACAAGAAGAATAATATACCTTATGCTCTAACACTCTTTTCAAAGTTTTAATAATTTGAACGAACAAAACTTTTCTACTTCCAAAATACATAAGATGTTTATCACCCTTACAAGACTCATGTTTTAAAATAAAAATGCATCCAAACATGCACTTAATGAAACAATCCCATGAAACTTCCAGATGCACATGCACAAACAAGGAATAACAATAAGATAAGAAGCACAAGATGTGCCTATGAAACCCTGTCCAGATAATCTTTTCAAGGAAACTAATCATATAAAATAGATTAGAGGTTCAGAATCATTAATCATTGATAGTAGAAAATTACGTTTGTAAAAAAACCTATAATATTCCCTCAAAATAATTAACTTAATTCCAAAAAAGAACACAAGGAGAGAGCAAAACTAAAGCCAGAAAGGCACTTTTCTATAATAAACACTATAATTGATCAATAAAAAGAACTAATAAAGAGTTTATTTACCTACATTTCTTATTTGAGTGCACTATCCATTATCGTCTATCGTCAAAATAGTCCTCTTTGGAGGCACATTTGATTGCCTCCTGTAATTGTGGCATGCAAAACTTCAGTCATTCAAAGGAACTCTTCAACTATTTGACAAGGTCATTTGTGCATAGAGATAAGAAAGTCTTAAAAAAAAAGTCCCTTTATGCTCATATTAGTGTTTATTGAAGGAACTGAAATCTCAAAAGAGTCTGATCAATCTTGCTGTCGCCAAATGAAAAAGGAAAAAAAAAAAAAACAGTTAAAAGAGAAAACGAAAATTCCGCTGATATTAACACATTACACCCAGCTTCTAGCACCTCAAATGAATACTGAATTAGACAGTAAGGGACTATTTGAATAAAGAGGATTCTCTATCATACAAAAAAAAATCACATTGATCAGTTGATGCACTTACTCCATGCAATTACCAAATCAAATCTGAACTAATCTAAGGCTAATTCCTGTATTTTACGCAAATTAGGTGACAAACAAATTCGAATTGACTGTAAATTGACAGGCGCAGAAATTGTGCGGCTACCTGCATAATCACTCGCGCACCTTATACCAACATCACTCGCGAGAGCTGGAGCAACCTCGGGCGAGAAATTTGAAATCCCTATGCTTTGTGCAATGACGTCAATTGTCTCTTTGGGCACTATGCTCATCTTTCAATTTTCAAATATACTTCATCGATATCTTGTAGTCAAAGCTTCAAACTATATTTCTGAGTAATTTGTAATCTCTGAAATCCTACTGCAAATTAGCATTCAACGAATTACAAAGAAAATATATATATATATATATATACTGTAACAAAGGGAAATTTTATAGGCCAAATTTTGAAATGATCGAAGAACTACAGACTAACATTTGATTAAAGGATTCAATAAAATACTTCAAGAATGCTACTAACTCTCAGAAGATGAAGGCATTAGGGTAGGAAATTTAATGGGCCAAATTTGAACTGATCAAAGAACTACATGACTAACATTTGATTAAAGGATTAACAAATAATTTCAAGAATGCTACTAACTCTCAGAAGATGATGGCATTAGGGTTTTGACGAACTTCGGAGATGTTCGCGCGCGTAGGAGGAGTCTGGAGAGGAGGACGGTACTGAAGAGACGAACGATGCGTTTTGACATGTTCCAAGTTCCTAATGAAAATGGTGCTTTTCCATGATATCCCCTCAAAACGGTGCGTTTTACTTTTATCATGTTCATATTTCAGATGTTCACGGTTCGCGTCTCACCATTCACCGATGACCAAACTACTGAAAGTAATGTTGTTGTCTTTTGAGTTTTAGATTCAAATACTTTATTTGAAAAAAAAAATTTATAAAATTAGTTTGAAATTCAAATTAATGCTCAAAGTAATATATAATGTCGTTATCCATTACGTTAAAGAATTTAATTTTATCAAACACAAAATCAGAATTGGCCATCGTCTACGATAATGATATCCGATAAAAATTTCATCACACATAATCTAAGATTCGATAAAATTTTAATTATCGTTATTCCATGCATAAATCTGCATTTATCATCTTCTAATTCTACATGGTCCAAACGTATTATTTTGAGCATTAGTTTAGGTTAAAAACTAATTTTATAATTTTTTTTTTCAAATGAATTTTTTTGAGTGTAAAACTCTTGTCTTTTCCATTTTTGTTGGTTATTTTTCTAATATGTTGTCATTTGTCGAACACAATTTTGAGGGGAAAATAAAAATTTAGGAAATAATTTAAAAGGCATCTTTTTCGTATACTTATTTAAAATTCGAAAATTTTAACAATGTTATCTTAATTTTCAGTTAGTACTCATAGACTCATAGTATTGCATGAAAAACAACCGACAACACTTGAGATTTAGAAAAATAACATGTTCTCGAACAGTTCTAGAAAATATTTTCTAAATAAAATTTTAGAACCTATTTCTAAAGTATAAAACTGTTTTTTTATAACATCCTAAATAAATAAATATGAAAATAGGATGTGTTCTCTTGTACATAAAAACCCATCACTAAAGTAAAATACCGAGAGAAGGGATAGAGCTAAGGGAACACAATGCCTACCGTAGATAAATTCCCCTTTGTTAAATCTAATGTTTAGTAAGATAATGTCCACTTTGCCCGTGACACCCTCGTGATTTTGTTTTCCTCCTTAAAGACCTAGTACCACTAGATATCTAATTGTTTATTATTTTCATGTCATGTGAGACTTTGGATGCGCACATTTCAAACCTCTTTATACCTCTTGTTAGAAACTTGCGTGGATATTTATTTTTCACACGTCAAATTTTTACAACTTATTAATAAAATTTTAAAGTTTAAATAAAAAGCTGAATATTTACTTTTCTATTCGTAAAAGCTCATTTTTCAACAAAACGTTAAAAACTTCATCGTTACTCAAATGCGAGAATTTACTAATAATACACTACAGTGATTTATTAAATAATGCAGGTTTGGGATGAGCAGTTCCATCCCCCGACCCTACCATTTATTTTTTCACTCAAATCATTTCATTTATAAAATTAAAAATGACAGTGATAGTGGATGGCAAAATTCTCAAACCCGTCCCGCTTACATTCGATTTTTGCTTTTATTTTTTATTTTTATATTGCTATTTTATTATATTAAAATTAATATATTTCATAAAAAAATAAAAATATTAAGAATTTTTATAAATTATTTATTAAAAACATTCTAATTATTATTATTATTTATATTAGAAGTATAAATAAAATAATAAAAATTATTTAAAATATAATCGTTCGGGCGAGTAACAATACCAAGTAAAACTCCGGGGACATAATTAAACTAAACTCGTCTCATTAAAAACGGCGCTGCATGTTAACCCGAAATAACTGCTCCATCGCTATCCTTACCCGTTACTCCAATATTAAAAACAAACAACTTAATACTTAACGCTTATTAAATATTATTCAAGATAGTTCTCAAAAAATTATATTTAAAAGACAAGAAAAACAAACACAACCTTAATGATGTTCTCTTTTTATCTCTAGATTATTTTTTTTTTAACCACTAAACACTTAATTACAATAAAATAAATTATCATCGTTGAAACTCAAATCCAAAACCTCTTTCTTCCTTATACTAGATCTTTTTGAAACCTTATGTTCTACGTTGTTAATTGTTGACTTTGTGCCCGAAACCCTCTGTTTTGTTTTTTTTTTTGACCCTGAACGCACACCTAACACCCTTATAACAAAAATAATTTGGTTTCACTTTATCACCAATCCAATCATCATTCACGATTTTTCTTCTTTTTTTTCTTCTAATGATAAATAAATATCCTTACGTGAATGATTTAGACATATGGTATTTTTCAGTAAGTCTTTTTCGAAAATGTGATGCAATGAATGGAATTTGATATGATACATTTAAAATAAAAGAAATTGATATTCAAATATGTGTTTTTAAAATCTATTGATTTGACGCTATAAACAGGTCACCCCCCACCCAATAGCATGTGTTTAAGACTAATAATCCCTTTGAAAAGTGTATAAATTTCACCCCAAATTAATTGTAAACTTTTTAAACCATATGGCTGTATAATACAGAAACATAGATCATAGATGTAAAGATCAACAACACTTGAGATCCCTTGAAAAGAGGCATCCATGATGAACACAACACAACACAACACAAGGAAATCAGGAAAAGCCAAACAATGAGATTAACAAAATCCGAATCTTGATCGGATGGGATACACGCAAGGGAAAGGAAAAGACCAGTTTTCTCCAGAATTGTTTGCATCACAAGTATTTAACCAGCAAATATATGGCGATAATCAGGATCACAATGCCCACCACTGATAAGAGCATGCACAGACAGGAGCACCCACCCTTTGTGCGTTTGTCTCAAATTCCTTGCCAGATTCTTTCTGCACCCCGCTGTTTAGCACAAGAGAGAAAAACCAAGATAAAAAAAAAGATTAGTCTACCTCATATTGAAGCTTTCTTAAGTTGTTCTATAATCTATAGTAATAGAAGATCCATTTTCAGGTAAAAAGATTAAAGCTGATGTGAGGGTTCATCAGCAGCAGCAGCAGCAGCATTTGCCTAAAGTGAAAGGTCGTCGATGTTCTATGAAACAGATCCTGTGAAAATAGGCTATATAGTAGTAACTGCTTTCAATCAAGTCACTCAAACTGAGGGTCTATCATATGTGATGATATATACTAAGCAAACAAATCAACTAACAACTGGTTAAGAGTCTAACCCTTAAGCGGGAGTCTGTGATATCCACATGCTTGACCGCTATCCTGCAAAGTGGGAGAACCAAGAAGAGTCAAGTTTAAGATTTGCAGTGCATTTCATGTTGTTTTTATTTTTTATTTTTTACTTTTTCAATGAAAAGAGGTAAGGTAAAAGTGAATGAATCAAAACCATACAATGAGTCTAGTGTGTAGATCAAGCTCTTCATTGACTGCTAATGCAATATGTTTTGTACTAAATACCGTCTCCTCCAATTTCTCAAGGCCCTCATCTTGCTCTGCTTCAAAGGCATATACCCACATGGGCCATTCATATTGGGAAACAAAAAGTAAATACTAGAATAAACCAAAGAAGTGTTAAGTTCCAAACAAGGTATGGTGGCTTGCCTTTCATAATTTGCCGCTGAAAACCCACAAGGCCCTGGTTGTCCAAACCAGTTGTTCTGGCATCGGCAGGCTTTATCTCTGGCCCAAGTAAGCTGTCTCTGTTGGCAAAGTTTGACATGTTTAATGTTGATGCCATCTGGTTTGCTTTTGATCTCAAATTTGCCATCATGTCTTTGCGTCGATTCATCTCTTTCTCAGTTCTGTGAAGTACAGAAGGCAGCACCAAAATTTTCAGGTAGTTATAAGAATCACACCACCCAAAAAACTAGGATCTAATACTCCCATAGAACAGCACTTATACTTTCAAGATAGTCATTTCCAACAAACATATGACCCTCTTCTGATCTTTTTTCCCATCTAGATCTTGCATTGGATACACTTTCAAATTATTTCAAAGATGGATTTAAATGCACTGCTTCCACCTACTATTCCTGCAGTCATATACAACATGGCTCTAACATATGGTCCTACTTATGATAAGTATAGTTGTCGTTGGTGTGTGTCTGTGTGTGTGTGTGTGTGGGTGGGGGTGGGGGAGGGCCTCATATGGTATGATTGGGGTGGGATTATCGGAGGTTCCAGGTTCAGATCCCAATGGGAACAAAAAAATGTATATATATATGCCTATCAAAAAAAAAAATATCATGCCATATTTAGTGTTCAGTGTGTAACAGCTACAACTTAAAAAGATTAGCAACCATATACACCTGTGAAAGTACAACAAAACATCAGAAACAAACTTGTACACAACTTTAGTCTCAATGGAAGCTTCCATCACCTTGCCTCATATTCTCCTATCACCATGATATCAACCCTTTGTTGCAATGGATAAAGATTTTTTCTCACTCATTTTCAACATGAAAATATTTCAACCATTAACAACATATCCGCCTGAGGCAAAATACTCATTTTTCAAACTGAGCCCAGCTCATCAAATTTGAAATTACAAGAATTGCAAAAGAATCTGATGAAGAAACATCAGTTTTATTTAGGAACCTTGGCAAGTTAATTACCACTGAAAGAACACCTAAAGTAACAGCAACAAGAAAGAAGTTAACATTCAGCCTACATGAGAGTATAAAGGAATACATATCCCAATGCATCAGACCTCAGAATAGAGAAAAAATAAATTCTGCATAACAATAGAAACAAAAACAGTTCAATCATATTGAAAGTTGAGGAAATCATTCAAATATTATTTTTCAAGTAACTAGCAAGGTAGAATGAGTTGGAAATTTCAGTACATTAATTTAGTACATCATTGACCTATTCACTGAAATACTAAATGCTTTATCAATTCACAGGTTCAATCGAAAGACTTACAAGAGCTGCTTTCCAGGAAGTTTTGACAAAAGGGACTGTAAGCTATCAAGTCTAGTGCCTAATATTGTAATCTTTCTTCGAATAGCAGATGCATGACGTTGGGAGTCAGCTCCCGGTGCAGAAAATGAAGCCCTTTCAGAAATCATCCCATTGATATCATCAGCAAGTTTTACTGCATCGTTATATTCTTTCATCCACGAGTCTGCAGAAGAAGCCATTGGTCTGAAAGACACAAAACAGTACATCACATGGCTTATCCAATTGGAGGTTGATGACATACTATCTATCAAGTATTCAAGCTACATGCCTATGCTAACAATTTGATTTGGCTATTCTACCTTTTACCGATATATACCCTATCATTTGTTCTACCATGGTTCATAGTCAATAAACGTAAACCTATCCATAACAAACTGGTAAATGCAAAACTATTCTTAAGAAATTGCCAAACAGAAAACCCCCAGTAACAGAAATGCATATGCAAAACCATCCATACCCAAGCCAAAGGATCCCGATAATCCCCACTCACCAGTCTTCTCATATTTCTGATCTCACCTTCAACTAAACAATAAATTCTTGTTCCAAGTCATAATCTAAGTTAGAACTAGCATATATCTTCAGTGAATAAATATCACTAGATATCAATCAACTCAAACTCAAAAACAACGATTACTATTCCATAAGCACCCACACCGGCTACTGCAACTAGGCATTTGTTCTTCCAAGAATAAAAACATCAGATATTTAGTTATACTTTTTCTCCACAGTTAGCGACTTCACCATTTACCTTAACCCCATTAACCTATTAACCTAGCCTAAAGAAAAAAGAAATAAAGAACCAACCATCATTCCCTTTTTGGTGTCTTATCAGAGGCACACGATCATACAAATCATGAAAAATTAGCTAACCCAATAAAAACCATGCAGATTTTATAGCATGGTCTACATAAATATAAAAAAACCTCAAGATTCAGTGTCCAGTTGACAATCTTTTCGAAAACAGTAACCTAAACAATTACTTTAGGAACAAAATTTTGCTTGAGAACTCAAAAATGAGAAACAATTTTCTTGGTTGATTCTCGATGAAGATACTGTGTAGGTACAAGGCAGATGTTCCCTAAGTACTCTCCATACTTTCCTTGCTCAATATACTTATAAAAATATCTCAAATTTGTTTTCAAAAAAAAATAAAAACAGAAAACTAATTTGCAATAAAATAATAGTTCAAATAAAAAACGTGTTTTTTGAATAACAGGAACAATTTCAAAACAGTCCCTCAGTTTCTTTTTTTTTTTTTTTTTAACAATGCAACACGAAACTCAAAATAAGCTGACAATTATGCCAAAAATAAAACATAAAAGGAAAAAATGATCAGAACCCAACAATCACAATTTCCGCACCCAAATGGATGTGTCATCAGACAAACACAATCTACATAGATACAAAGTAAAACAAACCCCATAATCTCGAAAGGGAATTAATCTCATTGTCTGCCCATAGTTCAAAAAGAGGAAAGGAAAAAGGAATCACCCCCCTTCACATTATCAGTAATCATCAAACAATGACATAATTATGGCCAAACCACATGATGGAATCCCGACAACGACAACTCTGTAAACCCCCTCCATGATCACAATCCTCGCAACCTCAGATGGGTTTCATCCCACGGACATCCAATACCCATAATTAACAAATCAACACAAACCCCAAAATTCAAACCCTTTTTCCTTTGTCCAATCTCATCTAAACTCGAATTCAGCTGATTATGTAACAAATCGCAAATTCTTAACCGAAACCCACCAAAATTCAGCCAAGATCCACCAAAAATAACACAAAAACAACCCTCAAAAAAACATAATTGAGATGAATTAAGAATTCGGGGAATGATTTACCTGGAAAGGTAGGGAAGCAGAACGTGGAGAAAGGTGAAGAAGGAGTTAGATTGGGGGAGTTTCTGAAATCAGAAGATTGAGCAGTGCAATATAATAGAGGGGGTAGGATAGGGAGAGCATGCCACCGTGAACTGGCAGAGTTTGTCCCACCTGATGTCGTTTTGGTCAGCTCCTTTTCAATTTCCTTTCAAAAATGGCATCTTATATTTGATGGAACCAGTGAATTAATAAAGGATTCCTCGCTTTATCAATAAATCAAACCACTGCTTTTTTATTTTTCATTACCTCTATCAAATGTGTATTTCCATCATTCCATATCGACTTGGACCCCACCAAATTATTTTTCTCTTTTTCTATTACATAATGCAAATCCTTCTGATCGATAATATATATATATATATATATTGTTATCTTGATATAATTTATATTGCCTTTTTTAGGTTCTATCAAAGTGCACTGTCTCTACGTTAGTTCTGACAATTAAATAAAAATATTAAAACAATTAATCATTAAAAATATATAATTTTAATTAGAAAAATCTGTTTTTACTTTCATTTTCTTAATCTTTCAAAATCTGTTATTTAAAAAATATCCGATTCTTTTTTTTATTTTTTTGGGTTTTTTTACTGCCATTAAACCTAATATAAATTATTTTTAAAGAATTAACTTGTTCTTCGTTTCTCATACCTAATAGAAATTATTTTTAAATGAGTTAACTTGCTTTTAGTTTCTCATTCCTTATAAACTATTTTTTAAATAGAATCATATGCGAAATTATTTTGTATAAATCAATAGTATTTATTGATCCAAAAACACAATTGATCAAAAATAAAAAAAACTTAATAAATACATTACAATATACTGACTATTTGGCCTCATTAATCTCCTTAAACTGCAAGCATTTAAATCAAATAAACGCTTGTCAATGGAAGATAGTTCTTTCATTATTCTCGTAGCGTTTAACAAACCTCAGATATAATTCTGCCTCCCCATTTTACTCTTTATATATATATATTCATATATATATATATATATATATATATAGAATAATTTACCAAGACTTATTTTATAAGAAATTATTGCATTTATAGCCTTACGTCATGCATTTTATTCAATGTTTATTTCAAGGTTGGACAGTGATATTTTAAAAAGCTTGCCTATACATCATTTTGGTTGTTTAATGATACTACTCAAGACTTATAATACCAAGATAATCGGAAAGCTTATTATAAGCACTTATAAAATTGAAGTATGTGAATAAATAAGCATTTGTCATAATGTTTAAAAATTTAAAAAAAAACTAAAGAATTATACATATTTAGGTAAGCTCTCTCAAATGCACCTTATATATATTTAGAACACAAGGAAACATTTGGATTTTGGTTCAATGGAATTATCAAAGCAGGGGAGAAGATAGAAGAACCATATGTCCATAGCTAGTTAATATTAAATCATCCTATAAATGGTTCATAATTAACATGCACAATATTACAATTAAAATTGTAATATGATTATGCTTAGTCCATAAATTAATAAATTAATCTAACATTCTCCCACTTGGACGACATAATAATAACTCAAATGCTTTCACAATATATTTACATAGTCATAGCCATAACCAATCATATACAATTAACACACCGAGAGGTTGCATAAATCATACATAATTAGGCGCTACTAATCAAAATCATAACTCAAATGCTTCAATAAGAGACTTACATAGTCATAACCAATCATATACAATTAATACACCGAGAGGATGCATAAATCATACATTATCAGGCGCTACTAATCTAGAAGCATTTCAATGACAAGAGTATTGATTCAATAGAAAAAGAAAACATCATTCATCTTATCAAAATGACATAAATCATTAAATAATGACAAAGGTCAAATGCAGATTAATAACGAAAAACACAGCTTTTTTACAAAATACATGAAAAATGCAAAACTCCCACTAAAACAAAGATTCTAGGCTCCTAACACTCATGCGAGCTTATTAATGCTCTGAAACACACAAATGTTGTGTTTCCTCGGTTAGGCCTGCCAACATGCTATCGGGCGTGTGTTCAACTAAAATGAGAAACTCTACAACTTTATCTTTCACAAAAAAGAACCTCACATCAATGTGCTTGGAGCGAGAAGTGCTCCTAGTGTTCCTAGAGAAATATACAACTACTTTAATTATCATAGAACACCCTGTGGTCTAGAAAAGGAGTGAACAACCTCCAAAGTTGAAATGAAGTTTCGCAACCATATTGCATGTCAAGTAGCCTCATAACACGCCACATACTTTGTCTCCATAGTAGAAGAAATTGTAAATGTCTGCTTGACACTTTTCCATAAAACAGCTCCTTCAACAATTATAAAGATATAACCAGAGTGGACTTTTTATTATCCACATAACCTACATAATCGGAATCACTAAAACCAACCACCCCAAGAGTGTAGGTACGCTGATATGTCAACATGAGGTCCTTGGTACACTAAAGATACCTCAAAACTTTCTTAGTCTCTTTCCAGTGGCTTTGACCAGGATAACTCAAAGTACATGCCCAACACAATCGACAACAAAGTAATATTGTGACGCTACATACTCGGGAAAGCATACATCCGGCCGCCACAACTAAAGAATAAGGATCGCTTTCATCTAACCTCACCCGCATCATTCGAGGACATAGCCTTTGAAAATATGTCACCCTTTACAATTGGTGTCTTTCCGTAAAACATGATCGTACATTGAACATTCTGCACGCTTCACTATACGCCCTGCTGAGACTCGCGTAATGTCATTCAGTCTATCCCGGCGACCGTATGCCCAAAACATAAGATCCTTCTCCAAGATCCTTCATATCAAAATGGCTAAACAATAATTGTTTTGTCTCAATCAACAGGTCAATATCATTGGCTATGAGCAAAATATCATCAACATATAAAATCAAGAATATGTATTTGCTCCTAATCGACTCCTTCATATATATGCACATCGACGATGTTCTCCTGAAACCATCGACAGTGACAACTTCATCAAACTCATATACCACCTTCGTGGCTGCTTTAAACCATAATGAATTTACTGAGTTTACAAAATACGTTGCTCCTACCAACTTCTTCAGCCAATAGTTGGAAACATGTAAAAATCTTCAACTAAGTCTCCATTCACAGTTACCTCACATCCATCTGATGCAACTCCAAATCAAATGAGCCAATATGTACCATAATAATGCATAGAGAGTCTTTAGTACTGAGAGAAGATTTCCCCTTAAAATCAATACCTTCTCATCGACCATGGAACCCTAAATTAATTAATCTTGCTTTAGATCTCTCAACTTATCCCTTGGCATCGTGCTTGGTCTTGAAAACACCCATTTGCACCCAATAGGTCTCCAACCATCTGGAAAATCTACCAAGCTCCACACTTTATTCTGTTACATGGAAGTCATCTCATCTTGCATTGCATCGATCCAAAAGTTGGATTGAGGACTAATAATGGCTTATTTGTAGGTAGTCGAATCTGATACATCACCCACATCATACTCATGCTCATGCAAGAAACACTTAGCTTCATCCAAATCAGGTCATGCGCCCATCTCCGTCTCCTTAAGGCTATATCCATAACTATATATGGGGCTTCTATGTCTACATCTAAGGCTATTGGATCTACATCCTCAATCGGGTTCATCATCGTATGGGCTATCGATGTCATCAACAACAGGTTAGAGATCGAGCGAAGCAATAAGTACTGTGAATAAAAACCTGTGTTCTTTAAACACAATTTCTCTAGCCCTCGCTGACCCAAGATCATCCCCGCAAAATATATTCTCCGGCCCTGAAATATGACCTAGTGCTTATGCCAAAGAATAGAAGACTTTTCATTCAATTTCAAACGCTTGGTGCTATTAACAATATTAACATTAGGAGAAAAAGAAAGCAAACTATACAACCATAATCTGTAAAGATCCCCACAAAGTGTTTCATTGTCAATCAATAAAGAGTTTCAATATAAATTAACTTTTCCAGTTAAAAAAAATAAAATTATATCAATATCTATTCAAAATAGGTACTGATATCAAATTTCTCCTGATTAAGGGTATGTATGCCACTTTTCGCAATTCCAAAAAATTTCTTGTACTAAGCTGCAATCTAACAACTCCTATAAAATCAACTTAGACTCTATACCATCTCCCATGTACACATACTGCTTAAAACTAGTTGGACTTCTTTTGCTTATCACCGCTTGCAATGCACTGTGTTTGCAATGGTAAAGACCACTATCTAACCAATTAAGTATCGATGACACATCAATGATATTGCATTCAAAAAACAAACATCAACTCATTTTTCTCATTCTTGTAATTAGTCTCATTGAGTTTCTATGACTACAGATAACCGAGGAAAACTCAAAAGTCAAAAATAAACAAAAGAAAGAATGTCAAAATACATGTAAAACAAAGACATGTAAATTACTCAATTCTTTGACTTACCAAATGACCCACAAAAGTGGTCACAAAATGTTAAAGTTTATAAAATAAAAAAATACTCATACAATTACCTTTTTTGATGTAAATATATATTTTAAACTTATTTTAAAAATTATTGAATGAAGTTTCAAAAAAAAATTATTAAATGACATGCATTTTTTATGCCTATTTACTTTGCATGTCATGTTGTAATATTCTATTTTTAAAAGGATTCTTCTCAAAGGGCAAATGACATGCATATTAAAAAATATTAAATCTCTTCGATTGAAAATTTTAAGTAGTAATAGGTGTAAATAAAAATAGTAATATGTTCCGTGTAAAAAAAAATAGTAATATGTTCCAATCAGTGTGAAGTTGGATGATAATTAATGCTCAAAATTGCTATGTTATGCAATTTGAGTTTTTTTTTTTTAAAGGAAAAATAATTTTATTAATTCAAACTTACAATAAATTGATAGATTCAAGAAATAATTTACTAAAAATTAAAAATATGAAATAATATTTAGATTGGCTTAGCATAATAACCAAGATAAAATCTATAAATTTGATAATATAGTAACTATAATATCTACGACTCCAGTTCAAATTTGCTAAAAATTAAAAAAAAAAATGATAATTAATGCTCAAAATGGCTATGTTATGCAATTTGAGTTTTTTTTTTTTTAAGGAAAAATAATTTTCTAAATTCAAACTTGTAGTAGATTGATAGATTCAAGAAACAAATTGCTAAAAATAAAAAAATATGAAACAATATTCATATGTTAATAACATAATAAATTGGTATAAAACCTATAAATTTGATAATATAGTAATTAGAATAACCACGACTCTAGTTATTCAACGTACTGATGACCATAATCCGATATCTTCGAATGATTGAATCCGTTATGTCTGTCTGAATCGTCCCCACACAAATAAAGTGTCGTAACAAGACAAAGAAAAGCATTATGTTGTAACAAGCCGACAAAAACCAAACGCCGTAATAAATTGGTGACAATACGAAAATCAAGATAAGATTTAAATTCAAGTAATAACCATTATATCGATAATAAAATGAAAGGAAGATATGCATATGGTGTAAGATTGGTGCAGGTAACGCTTGATCACTGTTTAAACTTTTGAGATTCTAAAACTCAATTTCAGTTAATGATCAATCGTATACGATTCTCGATTTAATCTATAAATACACTGCGCCCCATTCTGCTACTCCATTCAGCAATTCATTTTAAGAATACCATCGTATAATGAGAGCAAAGCAAGGGAAAAGTCATGAAGTTATTTAGAGATTCAAAATTTTAGAGTTTCAGAAATTCAATGGCGGAGGTATGTAAAATCCTATTTCGTTTCATGTTTCAAATTAGAAACATGTTTAGGATGATGTATATATTTTACATTTGGTATTAGAGCGTGGGTTTCACCTCTGCCTTGATTTTGCAGAAGTTTTTACAAGTTTCATAAAATTTTGCAAAGATACGATCTCATTTTTCCAGAATTTTGGATCTCTTGGTTTTGACTTTTTCATTGTTTTAAAAGCAATAAATCACATTTATATTTGATTTAATGTGTTTTATGATTTTATAACAACAAACTGAATGAAAATATTCATGCTTCTGTTTTGGATAGAAGTCCTCCAATGAAGGGCAATAAGACGACTTGATAAAAAAAAAAAAAAAAACTTTAAGTTATATTTATTATCATTTAAAGCCTTGAGCTTATTGGCTTTAAGTTTTGAAGCATGAGCTTATTCTTTAAGGCTTTGGATTTGAAGCCTACTAGGCCTCTTTAAGAAGCTGGGCTTATTTGTACAAAGCCCTATGGGCTTCTGTAAGTTATGGGCAAAGCAAAATTTTAAAATATAATACTTTTAGGATTTGAACAAATATGACCAAGGATTCAATAGTTATAGACTCTACCACCACGCCAACTTGGCTTGTGCATTAACATGTTTGTATATTTGATTCTTATACGCTTCCGTATTGCTCAAATAATATTTATTTATGCTTGACTATTTTACGATAAAATCATTTTGTGTATAATAATTGTAATTGATTACTAAAATTCTCTATTTGGAGCATAATATAATGATCCACTATGCTTTCTCATTATTATGTTATTTAGTTTATATTTGAGAATTTTATTTACAAATTATATTATATCCTTCATTTTAGATATTTAGAAACTTGTTAAAAACTTAGGTTTTTCAAGTAAAATTTAATTACATATAAACTTAAGTTTGGTGCCTAAGTTAGAAAGCACAACTAAAAACTTATATAAATGTCCAAGTGATCAATATAATTTTGATTAATTAAAGCATAGCCACAACATCTTTAATTGATTAAGATTATATATTAAGTTAAAATCACATAAAAATAAAGAACTTGTAATTAATTGTACTTAATATAATAAAATTTATACCACATGAAATTTTGTTATATTTATATAATTAATTAGGATGAAATGCCAGATTATTTTCATAATCTACCCATAGGAATTATGAATTGGTACATAATGTGGTAGTTTTATTCTTTAAGGATAGAAATGCAAATTTTACAAAGTGGTCTTGTAACCTTAGAACATTAAGTGGTACTCACACGACTATACACGCTTCAGAAAGCTTCCGACAAAAAGGCGATAAGAGCCTCAGCGCTAGCTGGTAAATAAGAGGACTGTCAGATCCCTTCACTTACCTATGACTCTTCACAGATATAAATGCACGATCTATCTCTGCTTCCTGCTAATGCTCTCCATCAAGGTTAAATAATTTGGAATTTTTTATCATAAATTAAAGTATATTAATTAAATAAAGATTTATTTCCATAGTAATCTTTTATTAAATTAGATATAGTTTAGTGCGTGTTTTACATTGGTAACACGAAAATAGTGATATAAGCCTCTGATCTAACATGCTTTTGGACTTGTTATGCATCTCAACTCCGTTTAGTTACACTGGAGATGCACTAGACATTCTAAAACTTAGGGGTGACAACTACAAAATAGGAAAAGAATGGATTCTCCGTCATTTAGGGTATATGGACATCAATTATGCCTTAAGGAAATCAGAACCACTAGAAGTGATAAAAAACACACTCCAATAAGTTTCAGGCTATATACGAAGGAGAGATCCAATCGACTTAGCCAGAATGCTCATTAAAGCACAAAATCACCGTTAGTATTAGGGTTCGTTGAGCAATACGAGCAAGGTCCAAGATTTGCTAAAAGCCACGGTGTACCAATTCACACTTAAGACAAAGCTTTGCAAGATCGCACACGAAGTTCTTCCATTCCGTGACACAGCAAGTATAAAAGTGAGCACATCATGCAGGTAAGGGATATCGCCGCTCAACTTAAGAAACTTGGGATAGATATGTCAAAGTCCTTCCTAGTGCACTTTATTATAAACACCCTTCCTCATCAATACGAACCTTTTAAGATCTCTTATAATATTATACGACAAATTAATAATCACGAATTAACGACTATCCTGCGGTTCAAGGTAAGAAGAAGAGAGGCTCGTGATGGAATTGAAGCAGCGCCACGAAAGTATAACTCATGGGAAGAACAAATGAATGACAAATCTCATAATTTCTAGCACTTCAAATCATATCATAAGGAAAAGGTAGAATACCACCTCAGGCTGATATAAAAAAGGAAGGGACACGTGAAGAAAGATTGTCCTAAATTTAAGTGGTTTGAGAAGAAAGGTAATCTATCATTCTTTGTTTGTTATGAATCTAATATGGTTAATGTTAATATTAACACCTAGTGGATTGATTCTAGTTCTACAATCCATATCAGAACTCTTTTCAAGTGGTATATGCAAAACCTATGAAGTTAGTGGAAGTGAGCTAAGCATCTTATCAGGCAACAAGATGGGCTCACATGTGGAGGCTATTGGGACATGCACATTAACACTAAGAAATGGCTTTGTTTTAGTTTTGGATAGGACCTTTTATGTACCAAGTTTCTCACGAAACTTGATTTCTGCTTTGGGACTTGCTCCATTAGGATTTTCTTTTACTTTTCAAGACAATGATTTATCTTATTTTATAAATAATATCATATTGGAAATGTATTTTAGCATATGGTCTATATAAGTAGGAATTTCTTTTACGTAATGGAAGCAACTAATAATTTTTGCATGTTCATATTGGTACTAAGAGGTATAATGTTAATGAGGATTCTTCTATGTTATGGTATCGGAGATTAGGTCACATATCCGTAGATAGAATTAAGAGATTAGTAAAAGATGGAGTACATAGTACTTTAAATTATACTTATCTTGAGACTTGTGTGGACTGTATTAAGGGAAAGCAAATAAAAAAGTCTAAGAAGAATGTCAATAGGAGTTCAAACATATTAGAAATCATACATACCAACATATGTTGTCCAGATATGGATATGCTTGCTCAAAAATATTTCATCACTTTCATTGATGATTACTCATGATATATGTATGTGTACTTGCTTCATAACAAGTATGAAGTATTGGATGTCTTCAAAGTCTTAAAGGTTGAAGTTAAGAACCAATGTGGGAAGCAAATACAAATAGTGAGATGTGATGTGAGGATAGAATACTATGGTGGTACACCGAGAATAGACAAGCACTGGGTCCTTTACAAAGTTTCTTCAGAGCATGGAATAAGCCGCCTAACACACCATGCCTAGTTCTCCGCACTGTAAAATGGTGTAACAGAAAGAAGAAATCGGAATCTATGACATGGCGCGGCATACTAAGAATCCCGATCTTCCCTTTCTACCTTTTGTGGACTGGCGCACTTAAGACGGCAGGATATATATTAAACCGTGTTCCAACTAAGGTTATCCCAAAGACACCTTTTGAACTATGGAAAGGTTGGAAACCGAGTTTATGACATATGCGTATTTGGGGTTGTTCGTCTGAGATGAGAATGTATAATCCATGTGAGAAGAAATTGGACCCAAGGAAACTTAGTGGTTTCTTTTTTGGCTACGCTAAAACATTGAAGGGTTATAGATTCTATTGTCTATCTCATTCGACTAGAATTGTGGAATCAAGGAACGCCAAGTTCTTGAAAATGACATAATCAATGGGAGGGATCGATTCGGGGATTTAATTTCTATTCACGATCATATAGAAACTCAACCTTCCACGTCATATGATAGATTGGTTATAGTTCATAACACTCCTCAAGTTCCAATTAGTGTTGAACAACCAATCATTAAAGTTCCACAAGTAGTTGAGAACCTTCCTAATGATCAACAAGTTCAGGAATACTCATAACATTGAACAAACATTTGAACCATAAGCTCTTCAAGGAGCAATCGGTCCAACATTAAGACGATCTAATAGTGAAAGGAAGTTCAGAATTCTGTAGTGATTACATAAAGGTATTGCAAGAAACTCGATATTAGAGCCGAAATGATCTCGAAATCTTTCGCTCATAAGTTGTAAAGAGTATGATTTTTGGTATAATGTTATGAAGGATGAGTTAGATTCCATGAAGAGCAACGAAGTCTGGGACCTTGTAGAGTTGCCTAGAGGGCGAAGGCCATTAGCTGTAAATGGGTCTATAAGACCAAAAGGGACTCCTTAAGCAACATTGAAATATATAAAGCGAGACTTGTTGCTAAGGGATTCACTCAAAAAGAAGGAATTGATTATACAGAGACCTTTTCTCCTATATCCAAGAAAGATTCTCTTTATATTATTTTAGCATTAGTTACATTGTTGGTTGGTTGAGCTCAGATGGATGAGTGCATTCTTATGGTGATCCCAAAAGGGTATATGAAACAACTAAGGTTTCTCTTCTAGGGAAGGTGAGCATTTGGTTTGCAAGCAATAAATCCATATGGTTTGAAACGAGCCTCCGTTAATGGTATTACAAATTCCATAGAAGCCAGTTACTTCATTTGGTTTAGATTGAAAACCATGTGGATCGATGTATATACCGGAGGTCGTGGGGTAACACTTGGCCCCTTGTTTTATACGTGGATGACATTTACTTGCAACCCGATGATAAGAGAATGATGCATGGCGTGAAACAATTCCTCTCCATAAACTTTGATATGAAAGATATGGGTGAAGCATCTTATGTCATAAGCATTAAGATCCATAGAGATAGATCTCATGGTCTTTTAGGTTTATCGCATGAAACCTATATTAACAAAGTTTTGGAGAGATTTCAAATGAAGGATTGTTCACCAAGTGTTGCTCCCATTGTGAAGGGCGATAAGTTAACTCTAAATCAATGCTCGAAAAATGATTTAGAAAAGGATTCCATGAAGAATATTCCATATGCTTCAACAGTTGGAAGCCTTATGTATGCTCGGAGTTTGTCTGAAGAGACCTAATATTGCATATCGCGATTGGAGTCGTAGAGGCGATATCAAAGTAATCGGTATGGACCCTTTGGAAGTTTGCAAATAAGGTCATGAGGTATACGCAGGAACTAAGATTACCGTGCTTATGTATGACAAGCGAACAACTTGGATACGGTTGGCTATTAGTTATGAACTTTGTTAGTTGTGTTGATTCTCGTAAATCGACATGCGGGGACATTTTTCATTATGGCTAGGGTGCTGAAGTTTGTTTCTTGGAGAAGTGTCAAGCGGACTTTGATTGCCACTTAACGCCATAGCGAGTTAGATCTCTTGTTTGAGGCTACCTCACAAGGTGTATGGCTTAAGAATTTCATTTTTGGGCTTAGAGTTATAGATTCTATTTCTAGGCCATTAGGGATTTTATGTGACAACTCAACTGCAGTGTTCTTAGCTAAGAATAACACTAGTGTGGAAATTAATGAAACACATCGACATCAAATGCTTAGCCATTAGAGAACGTATTAGAGTGAAAGTGGTCATTGAACATATTAGTGCGGAGTTGATGATTGTTGATCCTTTAACTAAAGGCATGCCACAGTAAATTCAGGATCTATAATTGTATATATACACACAATTCCTTTGGTCTTAAGCATTCGGTTAGAAGATAACAAGATTAGAAAAGGATGAGCGTAACGAATTGATTTATAAAGATTTGAGTTATGAAGCAAGTTTTAGTGTTATTTTACCCATATATTATAGTTATTTACCATTAATTCAATTTATAATAAATAATTATACTATAAGATCATTATAGAAAAAAAAAGGGGATAATATATATATATATATATATGTAAGCTAATCACTTCTATACGTAGACTCTACTTTGTTGAGGCGAGTTGGGTAACAATTAGGATCGATAATGTGCCCGATAAACTTTTGTAGAGTGCTTGGTAAAGACATTTAATTAGCTCTTGATAGCTGATTATGGTTAATCAAAAGCTGATGGGAAAAAGCTACAAACCCTAGCTTTTTTTTAAATGCTCCTACAAAATTTGACATTTTCCATTTTTATCCTATAAATTATAAAATAAACTTTACCTAATTTTTTTATAGATTTGAGATAATATTTTATTGAATAATTTTATGTGAAGTTTTTCTTTTTTAAATTGAAATTTAATCTTTAAATTATATTATGCAAATAAATGTTTTTAAATAAAATTTGTCACTAATTTATTTGTATCTGAGATAAATATTTTAATAAAAAATTATCTTAATTTATTTGCTATAATTATACGGATTCAAAATTTATTTTAATTTGATATTAGTTTATTTTTAGTTATATAATATGATAAAATCATAACTCCAAAATAAACTCTACCAAAAATAAAAATTTTATGATGTGATTTATGAATATATTGATATATAAACAAAGAAATAAAAAAAACAATTTGGGGATTAAAGTGTTTATTATATTTTATATTTTATTAGTATTTTGGTCTAATGAAAATATAAGGGGAACCAAAATCAAATAAAGGTGAACAAAGTCTAGGGTTATAGATATGAAAAAAAAAATTTATTCTGACCTACGTAGGGTATGGTCTTATATTATTTTTTTCCAACAAAATTCAAGAATCTCAGGTTTTTTAGCATTGTATTTACATGGTTTTGTTTATGTATTACATTGTTTTATATCTCTTTATCATACCTATATAAGTAAATTTACTTTCAATTAGGTATTGATTCTGTCAATTCCTTTAATTAACAGTAATTTATAATCGGTATTGAAATGCTTGATGAGCTTAAGTCATCTATTTTTAGTCCATTTTTAATTTGATTTTAATGTAAAGGAATAATTAAGATGCGAAATATGAAGAAACTACTTAAATTTGTTATTTGCGGGAAGTATAAAAGAAAGAAGAAATGCGAGTGGAAAAATACGATGGCAGCGGAGTGAAAATCACAGGAAAATAGGCTGAGGCGAGAAATGAAAGCAACCGGCTAACTAATGTTACAGTTTTGGGTTCTACAGTCGATTATGAGAGTGCGACATCGGGAAAATTGAAGAAATTTGATGCGGTCGGCGGGGATCCTGAATAGGCAAGCGAGGATTGGCGAGAAACATAAGAAGTGATGTCGCGACAAAGGGATGAAGGTCGTGACAAAGTCGACTTGAAAGCTATGACATGTTTGGAAGGATGGTGAGTTAGCGGAAGGCTGTTGTCGCGACGAGAGGAATTTGGTCGCGACAGAAAGCACAACAAGTGAGGCCTCGAAGCATAAGGCGGGAGTCGCGGCGGTCGAGTCGCGACATGAGACTGCTTTCGGTTGAAGGCGTAAAAAATGAAGCTGTTGTCGCTACGTGAGATTGATGTCGACATGGGGCAGTTGAAACATCCGGAGATTCAAGTGATGTCCAGCGTGAGATCGATGTCGCGACACTGCGAAGGACCGGTTGAGCTGCGAGAGCCATGAAGTGATGTCGCGACAAGATATTGATGTAGCGACATGGAGTGATGTCCAGCGTTGTCAAAAACAATCAATGGAAGCTTGTAAGTTCGTAGGCGATGTTGCGACCTTGACAAGAACAAGCCGGAGTTGAAGAAGATAAAAGTGGCGGCAGATTGAAGCATGCGGTGATCGGTTGATGTCCGACAATGAGTTGTTGTTGCGACATAAGAAAGCTTCGGTTGAACTTTACAAGAATAGGGCTGTTGTCGTGACCCGCAGTTGATATCAGCGACATCATGAGAAATAAGTTGAAACTGCGGATCCTTGAGGCGATGTCGCGACAAAGAAGTTGATGTCGCGACAGAAGACAAGTTGAATCTTTGCAGACTTGAGGCGAGTGGCGACAACATAGCGATGTCGCGCGACATCAAGAGAGACCAATTGAGGCAACTGAAAGCTAGTGAGTCGCGGCGTGGATCGGGGGAGAATCCACCAGCGTCGAAATCATCGATTGAAACACGCAAGGGAAGAAGTGATGTCGCGGCGTGAATTGATGTCGCGACGCTCGGGAACCTAAAGTTGAGCTCTGTGGAAGACTTAGGCTGATGTCGCGGCGAGAGATCGATGTCGGCGACATGGATGATGTCGACAAGGGAGTTGAAGTCGCGACCTGAACATTAACATGGAGCGGCAGCGGAAATCCACAAAAGCGCTGGGATTAGGGTGGCCCGAGAAGCCTGTAAATGCAGCTACCCGGCTCATAAAAGTAGCTTGGCGATACGAACGAGGAAGTGCAGGTGGCGAAAGAAGCTCATTTTCTTTATTTCTTTTAGTTTTCTTTTCTTTTCTTTTCTTTTCTTTTCTTGATGTTGATAGTTAGAGATTAGATTAGATTTATACGTTTTTCGTTTTTCGTTTTATTTTAAGGCTGGATGTTATCTTTTTCGACGAAGTTTGAATGCAAGGTAATTCTTTTCAAATTACTACTGGACTGTTTGAGTTGGATTTAGGCTGAGACCCAAACTTTGGATTTCATATCAGTGATTAATTACCGCATTAGAGGAGCTCATGACTATGTATTTAACCATTAGAGACCGACTTAATAAGTGATTCTTCTTTCGCATTGGAAACCTATATATGAGGTTGTTTCAATAAATGATTGAATTTATGACCCCATTTTGGTACCAGTTATGTTTTGATAGAACTCTGGGTTTCTTGCCATGTTCAAGGTTGTTTATTACTGTTCAGGAAGTTCATGGTGACAGGAACGACGTCTTTGAGACCTGAATATTTTAACACGAGGACTGTGCCCATGTTGGATTATTGGAAGCATGGCGTGAGTATCTTGACAATCTTCTTCTCAGCTTAGAAGTCAGAGCAGGTGGGAATGGAGTTGCATCAGGACCTTCAAAAGCAAGCGGAGGAGTTCCTCAATTCAGACAAGCTGGAGAGCTCAAATAAATGTTGTGGATCATTCGGAAGTGGTGTCATTGTGGACTGGAGGAAGATGCTGGAGATTGTGCTGTCTATGCAGCTGATGGCAGGAGCTAAGATTCTGATCCATGCAAAATAGGTATGAGTATTGCAAAAGAAAATACCCGGAATTAGGAAGTCCTTTGTTAAAAGTAGTTATCTAATTCCACGTATTCGAGAGGATCGGGGTAAAAAGTAGATAATGAAATGTGAAGTGTGGAGAGATCGGCTGAGCTTTGCTAAACGCCTTAGACTGAGATTCAAATCTACGAAATACACAAGCAAAATTAACGAGTTGACAACGGAATTGATATTCCCTGTGCATTGATCTTAATGTGTTCTCTAAACGATAATTATTCAGCGTCCATTTATTTTTTTTAACTATTCTTTATTCATTGTTCTCTGGATTTCAGTTTATTTGATTGTTCAATTTTTTTTATATAATAGTATATTTTACACCTTCTTAGCTGGAACATCATATCATGTTATAGTTCAAATAGTATGGAGCTTGAGTGGTGGAATTAGTTGATCTAAATTCTTGAGATCTACGTAGGATCGATATCACAGATAAATCTGAATTTGTGCGTCGACTGTGCGCCGCAGTATATTTGGGTAAAACGAATTTAAAATGATTTACTCATGTACATGTTTTTTGGTTCAGTCAACAAGTACTAACTATCAATTATCAACTATCAGTACCAACTATCAATTATCAGCTATGTTTGAATCAAACGAGCTCTTGTAAGCGTCCTACTAGCAGCTAGACATTTTTTTGGATATATTAGATTTTAAATCTATAATTTATTTTATTTCAATTCCACGCCCTTAAAAAGTGAATGAAAAAATGTTCTTCCAACTTTGACTAGTAGCACATTATGGACCCTACCCAATCCACGTGCCAATGCGACTCGCTATTAATAGAAAAAGTGAGTTGATTTTCAAGTTTTGGAAAATCCGTCCCCAGTGAGAAACGGTTTTGTTTGGAGTCGCCACTTACTTTTTTTTTTCTTTTTTAAATGAGGAAAATGAAGTAAGAACAAAAACCCCTCATTGATTCCAGTCAGGAAAAAGCGATCCACGAAAACTAGATTTCAAAGTCGGGGATCAGGTTACCTATTGGGAAGGTACCCCATGCGAGGTAGCACCCCTCTAGGCACGGAACTCAGTCTTTACTAATGAATTGAGTACATGGAATCATATGGGTCAAAGATCAATCGATCACTCAAGCTAAACAGATGACCCAAATCACACCAACCTACTCAATATCTAGCATGCATAAACACTCGACCAAACAAAACAATGGGTGCGTACTTATGGTCCACCCAGCGAGCGTTGCATAAGAGTCGGGTTAACAGGCTTCAGAAGTCCAAACATCATGCACGCATATAAATGCAAATACCAAAGCCCAAGCACGTACCTGTGGTCCCTAGCCATGCGTTGTAGATATGGTTAGTTAACAAGCTCAAATGCACCATAAACATCAAAGTCCAAACACCATGTACGCATATAAATGCAAATACCAAAGCCCAAGCACATACCTGTGATCCCTAGCCATGCGCTGCATATATGGTTAGTTAATAAGCACACATCATGCATCCATGATCAAGTAACCAAAGTTTGCTTTCAAAATGGAAGTGAATGGGAAATAAGGGGATTCAGATGTTTCTTTCTTTCCACACTCCCCAAATGACAATTCACTAACCACAATCAAACTCACCTAACCCCAAGTGTCCTAACTCCAGAGCGGGTCCCCTCTAATTCAAGTTAGGCTCGACTTTAGACCCCAATCTGACTCACGTGCATTCGTGCAAATGGGCTTGACTCGAAGAGGTCGGGCTTCAAAAGTGCTAAAATAGGGGGCTGCTCATGGGCGTCTGCACGACCCCGAGTTGAACCGGTTTCGACCCGATTAGAAAGGAAAAATCTTAAACTCTTGTCAAAAAATTCCTCAAAAGTAGGAATCTAACAAAAAAATGGTGCTCAATTACAGACCCGGATACAGTGAGAACCAACTTAAAAAAAACCGATAGTTTCTAAAACCGGAATTCTGTAACACCCCGAAAATACTTTAAATTTTATAATAAAAATTATATATTAGGGTATAATTGAGCCAACTTGGGTATTTTCTGGAAATTTTTTTTTTAATATTGATTAGATGATTGTTGAATCCAGAAATGAACCCAAGTGAAAAAGATAAAATATGGTAAAATGGGGACCCAAGGGTCAATTGTAAATAAGTTTATATGTCTAAGTGATATTAGGAGAAATAAATGAGTAAAAGGAAAAAAATCAAGGAAATGACATGTGGCATGTAGGAAAGAGGGAGGAAGCTTCCTCCTTTTTAAAAGTACGATTAAGAGTGATCCATAAGAAAAGAAAAATAGAGAAAAGGGAAAGTTAGAGAGAGGCTCCACCTTCTCTCTAGATTTTCAGACGATCGGACCATAGGTCTCCGTCGAAGCACGAAGGGAAGTCCTTCCTAGTGACAAGAGCTACAAGTAGAGGCCAGGAGCAGGGACTAGGCAAACTCCATGAGGTAGGTCTTCTTCTACTTGGTCTTCTTCTACCACTAAGGATTGTTGGGTGGATTATCTGGACAGGAAAGTTTTTGTTGCATTTAAACCATGGGAAGGCTGCCACATTGTGGTGAGTGCGCAATATGAACCTTAGAGCTGATTTTTGGGTACGAAGTGAAGGGAATTTTGCAGTAAGTCCTTCTGTGAAATTGTAGCCACATCAATTAACTTGATGTTAGGCTTTTGAATTTCTTAATTTGGACTTCTGTAGACCAAGTTATGGTCTTTTTACTACGAAGCAGTCAAATGGGTCGGTGGTCGTCAAGCGGGGTCGTCAAACCGAGGGGTCGTCAAGCGGTGGTATCAAGCGATTATTAGGTCAAGCCGGTGGTCGTCAAGCGGTGGTCGTCAAACGGTGGTCGTCAAACCGGGGTCGTCAAGCCGGTGGTCGTCGAAGCGGTGTGTCGTCAAGCCGGTGGTCGTCGAAGCCGGTGATCGTCAAGCGGTGTCGTCAAGCGGTGGTGTCAGCGGTGGTCGTCAAATAGTGGTCATCCAGCGGTGGTGGGTCAACGCGTTGGTGAGATCGGCGTTGGTCGTCAAATGAGGCGGGTCGTCAACGGTGGTCGTCCAACGGTGGTCGTCCAACGTTGGTCGATCAAGCGGTGTTAGATCCAAGCGGTGCTCATCGGTTGGTCGACTCGTCAAAGTTGACTACGCGCGACCTCCAACTTCGGAAGGTCATATCTCCTTAGTTCGAACTCCCGATTTGGGTGTTCTTAGACTCTATGGAAGCCCATGGAGTCAAGAATACATTCTTATGCCTGAGGGGAGGATGTTAGATGTCAGGCCAGAGGTGTTTGACTAGGCTCGTCACTTGGTCTCGGCTCGTCGGTCAGGTCAGCTCGTCAAGTTGACTACACATGACCTCGACCGGAAGGTCATATCTCCTTCGTTGAACTCCGATTTGGGTGTTCTTGGACTCTATGGAAGCCCATTGGAGTCAGAATGCATTAATATTCCTGAGGGTATAGAAGATGTTTGACCGAGGTGGCCGACGAAGCTCGTCCAGTTCGGGTCTGCTCGTCGATTCGAGGATTTGTTGTATGGCCTCAGCCGGGAAGGTCTCTGCTCTCCTACGTCCGAACTCCGATTCGAGTGTTCTTGCACTCTATGGAAAGCCCATTAGTCAGAATCCATCTACATATAGAATGTTTAAATTGGAACTCATATTAAACTCCGAAAATCAATCTAACCAAAACCACTAGTACACTTGAATAATATTGTTCTTTAATGGTTTTGGAATAGGGGCAACGAGGAGGAAAAGCCGGCGTGATTGAGATTCCAAGGATTGTAATCAAAGTGCAAATATTTTGGGTTTGTTCTACCAGCTCCTATTCCTCGTTTCACGTTTTGCGTGTTGTTCTAAAAGCATATTGAATTGATTTAATTGATTTGAGAAAAGTGATTGTGAAATATTTGCATATAAAATTTCATGATTATTGAAAATAAAAATTTGTTTATACAGCGTACATATTGTACTATATTTTTGCTATAAAGGATTTGAACGCCCTTAATAGAATGTGCTTAGTTTATTTAAGCATTAGAGTATAGATTGAGGTATACCAATAGGGTGAGTAAGCGATGCTGCGAACTATTGATGTGTCACTCGTCGGCGGCCCGGTGGGGACCGTATCGTAGTGTTCACTATTTGATTATTTATAACCAGTGGCGGCCCGGTAGGCCAGATGCTTGTGTTATAAAACCATGTGATCTGCGACTGCGACCTAGCGGGGCGGAGTCTTAGGTGACTCTGATATCACAGTATATCGAAGACATAGGTTAAATTCGTTAAGGGCGTAAGCGAATTGATGGGCATAAGCGAGATTGATTGGCATATGAAGTGATTGTGAGCAAGGTGATTAAGCGAATTTATTTTGAAGCCCGAATTGATTTCGGTGAATTGGATATCGAAGCAGCAGTGAATTTGTGGCGTATTTGAATTGATTTGAGATTGTAGTATTGATTATGAAAATGTATTTATGGGATGATCAATGAACTATAATTTAACCCATATATATAACAAAGTATATGTAATGTATTTATATTGATGTCGAATAAGTTGAAAGTTCGAATTGATAGAATTGCATAAATTGATTTAAGTGGAAGCGAGAATGGATTTGTATAGAACCACTAAGCATGAAAATGCTTAGCGTGTTGTTTACCAATGCGCGGTGCCGAGTGATAGATAGTGATCGATGTCGCGGACCAGATCGGAGCGTCGAGTCATAAAGAAAGAAATCTCGGGTATGCTCAGACATGTGCCACTCATTTCATGTGTTAACTTGATATGGATATTTTGTATAAACAATTTTTAATGCGAACATCTATTTGTAAATCATTTTGAAAAGGCTTGGATACTTTTCATTATAAATGGATTTTGTTAAATGTAAATGTTTATGGGCTTGCAATTTAAATGTCGCTTCCCGCAAAGATATGATTTTGAGTAATTTTGAGTGATTTTAGTGGCATCCCGGACTCGGTTCGGATCCGCCCAAGCGGGTCGGGTCGGGTAAGGGGCGTCACAACTTTATTGGTATCAGAGCCTAGGTTTAGGCGGTTCTACAAAATGATTTTTAAGTGGCATGGGCAGACGAAATTGTGTGTTCTGTCACATTCGTTGCATATAAAGGATGACATGGCTCGGCGGATCTTGTTGGTCTTAATAGGATAAGCATGGGCGGTCGGCTTCCTTTAGGGTCGAGGATGACCGGGGGACTTCGCCTGGCTTGATCCTAGCGAGTGTGGAAGTGGGCAAGCATACATGCCCCCTGATGAATGAACAGACAAGTGAGGCGGGAGGTGCATGGGTATCCTCCGGCGGCTGGATAGGCATTCAAAATGGGGCAGCAGTAATTGCTCCAAAGCGATCGACCATTGAGGAGAATAGCAAGGTCTGGAGCACGTAGATTTTATAGGAAGAAGAGGATGAGCCTTCTATGGCATAAAATTGGCTCGAGAGACGGCGAATGCTGTGCAAATGCATTGCCTGTTGTTGAGAAGTTAGATGGCCTCAATTACCCTGAGATGGGCTATCAGTGAGGGTTTGTGACCGGGACCGCCATCGGAGTGACACGGGAGTTCTTCTTGGATGAGTTCGAAGCATTATGTGGATCGCATTTATACGAACTGACAAAGTGAGAGTTTCATAATGAAGCGAGCGGATGGGTGTGAGCGGAATATCAAGAGAATTCACACGGTTGAGCAAGTATGCTCCGAGATACTTGTGAGTGAGGAAGAAAAAGTCTTAGTAAGGTTTGAAGGCGGCCTTAATGACCATATTAGAGCCCATCATCATAGCATTTTGCCATGATTTCTCGAGAATTGTGACATGTTGTTGAATGGAAAGAGTAAAGAAAGGAAAAAGAGAGAAAGGATAAAGACGGGAAAGAAAAAATCCAGGTCGGTCCGGCTCGCCCAACAACGGCCAAAGGGAAGAAATTAAGGGGACTCACGGGGTTCTGATCGACTATGTACGAGGCTAAGTAGAATACTACTCTACCGGCACCGTCGATTGCGAGTACACCGGGAGGTCCTTCCCAGAGGACGGTGCTCCCCATTGCCCCATTGTGGGAGAAAATCATAAGGAGAATGTTGGAGACTTCTAGTTGCTTGTTTGATTTGTGGATCGAGCATAGACGGGTGTCTGGGAGCTCGTTCATTTCTGACACCATAGGCGGGGAGTGCGGCTTTAGTGTTACAAAGGCAATAAGGTGTTGCATCACTTAGAGGTGTTCGAGACAAGGGACACAAACTTTGGAGTAGGAAGATGGTCATGCTCGACTAGAGCATAGCCACAATGAAAGCGTGGAAGATACCGCTCAGGATGCGATAGTCGGTAATTTTACTATCTTTGATACTGTTGCAAATGCATTGATAGATCCGGGATCGACTCATTCATACATATGTCTTTGACATACCCAACCTAGGTAATTGTCGAAGTGGCGAGTATGACATCTTGGTGGCAGACACCTTGGCCATAGTGTTATTGTGAGCGAGTCTATGAGATTGTCCCGTCAAAATGCGAGTATGAATTTTGGGAGATTTGATTGAGTTATCCTTGAGGAGTTTGATGTGATATTAGGGATGGTGGTTGTCCGACATCAAGCAATAGTGATTGTAGAATGAAAGAGTAACCTTAAAGACTGAATGAAGATGAAGTAACCTTAGTCGGTGAAGTCAATCATCTATACAATGTGATATTTGCCGCCCTTTGCTAGAACAATGGTACGGAAAGGATGTGAAGCCTACTTGGCTTATGTGATTGATATGGTGAAGGCAAGGCCTAGTGTATCCCGATATCCCCTCTTTGTGCGACTTTTGAGATGTGTTTTAGGAAGAGTTACCAAGATTGCCCCACATAGGGAGGTGAGTTTGCTATTGACGCGTTGTACCGGGTGCCTGCTGGCATCCATTACAAATGCGAGAATGGCTCCACACTAGAGCTAAAGGAATTGAAATTTCGAGTTAAGAACTACTAGAAAAGGGTTTATTAGACCAAGTGTATCACCATGGGAGCTCAGTGCTTTTTTGTTAAAAAGAAAGGGTACACTTATTTGTATATATGATTATAGACAAGCGAACAAGTTAGCATTAAAGAATAAGTATAGTTACCCCGAGTGCGTGATTTGTTTGACCAATTAAAGGTGCCGTATCTTTTCAAGATTGACTTGCGATCACAGGTACCTCCCGGTTGAGAATTAAAGATATGCGATGTGCATAAGGCGGCGTTTAGGGCGATATGGACATTATATGAGTTCCTTATGTCTGGTTGGATCAACCGATACTCAATGGCGTTCATGGACTTAATGAATCGTGTTTTCCGACCGTATGTGGATCAATTTGTCGTAGTGTTCATAAACGACATTCTTGTGTATTCAAAAGATTGGATAGTGCGGCACACACCTTAGAGTAGTGTTAGAGACTTTGAGAAAAGAACAGTTGTATGCAAAACTGAGCAAGTGTGAGTTTTGGAAGAATGAAGTGTCCTTTCTTGGGCATATAGTATCGAAAGAAGGAATCCGAGTAGATCCAAAGAAAATAGAAGTGGTTGTTGAATGGAAGCCTCCTAGAAATGTTACAGAAGTGCGTAGTTTCCTGGGACTAGCAGGATACTCTGAAGGTCGTTAAGGGTTTTTCTATATGACTGCGGCCCAGATGTGAGATTGCTCAGGAAAAATGTAAAGTATGAATGGAGTGAAAAATGTCAAAGAAGTTTCGATAAGTTGAAAGCATTCTTATAGAGAGACTCACGGTTCTTACTCAACCGGCCAAGCGATAGAGAATATGTGATTTTTAGAGATACGTCGTTAAACGGACTCGGATGTGTCCTAATGCAAGGGTAAAGTGGTAACTGTCTTGAGACCAGTTGAAGCCGCAAGAAAGGAACTACCCTACGCATGATTTGGAATTGGCATAGTGTATTTCTTATTTGAAATTTGGAGACATTATTTGTATGGAGAGAAGTGTTTGTCTACGCGATCATAAGAGTGTAAGTATTTGCCCTCGTGAGAAACTGGCTTGAGGCAACGGAGATGGATGGACGATAAAGATTATGGCTGCGTAGGTGATTATCACCGGGGAAAGGCGATGTAGTGGTCGGCGCTTTGAGTAGAAGTCAATACGAGCGCCGAGCGTTGAATGCCCATTGTCATTATATGTGATGAATCTTATGTGCGAGGCCCCGATAGCGAGGCAGAGTTTGTTGAATCGAAGTCTTCAGAGGCACAAAGGAAAGAAGAGAAAATTGTTGCCATAATGCATCCAGTTAGAAATGGTAAGAAGCGAGTTCCACGGTGAGCAATGGAGTGTTATGTATTATAAGGGATCGGGTTTGTGTACGCATTTGTAATGATTTGAGAAATCCATACTTGAAGAGGCACATAGTGGATCTTTTGCTATCCATCATTAGCACAAAGATGTATCGAGATTGCAAAAATGTCATTACGGTGAATTAGGGATGAAAGAGATGTCGAGAATTTGTAGCCAAGTGTTTGGTGTCAAGAGTAAGAGAAGCGAGCATCAAGTTCCTTGGGATTGTGCGGCCCTATTGGGAGTCTGGGTGGAAATGGGACCGAATCACCATGGATTTTGTGGTTGTGTTACCATTGACGGGGAAAGGCATGACTCGGTTGGGTGTAGTAGATCGATTAAATAAGTCAGCTCACTTCCTACGGTGAGACGGACTATTCACTTGACAAGCTACTTGGAATTTGTATATCAAGGAAATAGTTCGGTTACATGAGGATTCCTATATCCATTATTTCGGGCCAGAGATCCGAGGTTTACTTGAATTTTGGGGAAAATTGCAAGAGGCCTTGCGCGGCGGATTGCCGGTCTGACGTTCCACCTGTGAAACGGATGGACAATCTGAGAGAGTGATCCAGATTCTGGAAGATATGTTAAGGAGTTGTGTGATCGACCTTGAGGGTAGTTGGGATCAACACATTGCTTTAGTTGAATTTGTGTATAACAACAGTTTCCAATCAAGTATTGGAATGGCGCCTTATGAGGCTTTATATGGGAGAAAATGTAGAACACCATTGTGTTGGACGAATTGGTGAAGTGATTGGCCCACGAGCTTGATACAAAGAGGCTGAAGAAAAGTGAAAATGATTAGAGAGAGATTGAAGGTGGCCAGCGATGAAGCCAGGGGAAATCATATCTTAGACATGAAAAAGATATTCGATATGAGATCGGCGAAAAGGTGTTTTTGAAAGTATCGCCTTGGAAGAGGTGATGAGATTTGAGGAAAAGGGCAAGTTAGGCCCTAGATTTGTGTATGAAGTGATTGAGAAAGTGGGACCGAGTGGCATCTGGATTGGCATTACCTGGGGACTTGGAAAGATCCATGATGTGTTTCCGTGTCAGCGCTACGGAGGTACCGATCGGACCCGTCACATGTAGTCTCTTCGGAGACAATTGAGTTGAGGCGGTTGACATATGAAGAGCCCCGAGTAAAGATTTTGGCTGGAAGTGAAAGATTCTGAATAAGAAGATTCCGTTAGTCAAGTCAGCGTGGAGAAACCATAAGGCTGAAGAAGCCACTTGGGAGAGAAGTGAGGAAACGCGATGCGTGATCATATGGCTTGTTTGTGGAATAATTCGGGACGAAATTTTATTAAGTGGGGGGAGAGTTGTAACACCCCAGCACCTAAAATTTTATAATAAAAATTATTATATATTCGGGTATAAGTGAGCCAACTTGGGTATTTTTAAAATTTTTTTATATATTGATTAGATGATTGTTGAATCCGAGAGAAATGAACCCAAATGAAAAGAGAAAAATATAGAAATTGTAAAATGGGGACCCAGTCCAATTGTAGAAAATAAGTTTATATG
The DNA here is from genome assembly GCA_016808115.1 of Tetrastigma voinierianum. NCBI lineage: Eukaryota > Viridiplantae > Streptophyta > Magnoliopsida > Vitales > Vitaceae > Tetrastigma > Tetrastigma voinierianum. The sequence continues at coordinate 81,532 of JAEQBH010007291.1, read as the reverse complement.
TCAGTGATATTAGGAGAAATAAATGAGTAAAATGAAAAAATCAAGGAAATGACATGGCATGTAGGAAAGGGAGAAGGCTTCCCTCCTTTTTAAAGTACGATTAAAGAGTGATCATAAGAAAGAAAAATAGAAAAGGAAAGTTAGAGAGGCTCCACGCTTCTCTCTAGATTTTCGACGTCGGACCATAAGGTCTCGGCCGAAACACGAAGGGAAGTCCTTCCTAGTGATGAAGCTACAAGTAGAGGCCAGGAGCAGGGGACTTCGACAAACTCCATGAGGTAGGTCTTCTCCTACTTGGTCTTCTTCTACCACAGGATTGTTGGGTAGTTATCGGCTTATGGGGAAAGTTTGGTTGCATTTTAAACCATGGAGCTGCACATTGTGTGGTAGTGCGCAGCTAATCGAACATAGACTGATTTTTGGGTACAAAGTGAAGGAATTTTGCAGTAAAGTCCTTCTGTGAAATTGTAGCCCACATCAATGAACTGATGTTAGGCTTTTGAATTTCTTAATTCGGACTTCTAGACAAGTTATGGTCTTTTTACTCTGAAGCAGTCAAATGGGTCGAGTGGTCGACAAACCGAGGTAAATCAAGCCGGTGTCGTCAAGCGGTGGTCGTCAAGCGTTGGTCGTCAAGCGGTGGTCGATCAAACCGGTGCGATTAGCGGTGGTAGATCAACCCGGTAGTGTCGTCAAGCGATTGGTCGTCGAACGATCGTCAAGCGGTGGTCGTCAAGCGGTGGTCGTCAACGGTGAATTAGATCAAACGGTGGTCGTGTAACATCGGCCTCACCCTAACAGTTTTCGGACTTGTTTAGGGTATATTAAAAACTAAACGGAAATTTTCGGAAATAAAATTTGAGACCCGGAATTAATATTAGAGACAAGGGTAAAGTGGTCTTTTACCACTTGAGGACATAAATGGCATAAATCAATAAGTTATATGCCAAATGACGCCATCGATAAGTTATATGCCATTATGGAAATAGAGAAAAAGATGGAATTGAAATTGGAATGAATGGAAGGGCTTAAGTGCAAAATGAAAGTTAAAAGTCAAGAAATGGGTTTATTTACTTGGCCAAACATGGCCTTAATAAACATGAGATTTAAAGACCAAACTGGTCTCCAAAAGAGAGAAAAAAACGGGAGAGAAGAGGAAGAGGAAGAGGAAGAGGAAGAAGAAGAAGAGAAGAGGAAGAAGGAGGAGCCAAGATCAAAGCCAAACTAAGGTATGGAAACTAATTTGAGTATGGATTTTGCATGGATCACATGGAATTTAAGGCTTGATATGGTTAATATCTTGTCTCCAACCTAGGGTTTTGTTAGGGTTTCCTCCTAACCCAATAATTATAGAAAGTAAAGTGGATAAAACCATAAAGAGTACAAGAAGCATATGAAATCCTCTCTTTGAGGATGGATTCATAGTTCAATGAAAGTAATTGAGTTAGGGTTTTGAACAAACCCTAACTAATCATCATGTTTGGTTGTGTATGGGTCATAACCCATAATTAGAGTGGGGTTGAGAGTAATTTAGGATAAATTTTTGAAAGAAAATAAGTATTGAAAGAGGAAATTGAGTAGAAAAGAGTTTACAAGAGACATATGAAGTGGTTTCGAAGTGTTTATGAGGTATAGAGTTGAATTGAGGATCAAAAATATGGAAAAATGTGAGAAAACACCCATTCTGGGCATTCTCGGGTGTCTTCTACCGGTACAAGTTGAAGTTCTACCGGTACAACTTTGATTCTGGTCGATTTTGGCCAAGTTCTACCGGTAGAAGTTAAGTTCTACCGAATACCGACTTGTTCTGGCGTTTTTGTTCTGACCGATTTTTTGTATTTTGGCCGTAAGCTTTCGTTTTAACATCCGATTTGAGTGATTCAGTGGCCATATGGAAAATAAACTTCAAGGAGAACAAAAATATTTAATAAGTATCTCCCAGGTCGGCTGCAAGTGGTAAAATTGGTGTGAGTGGGAATATGTTCAAGTAAATTCTGCATCCATTGAACATAGAGTAGTCGGTTGTTTCGGACGTAACTTGAGAATCTCAGTGCTCAATTGGGTGATTCAGTTGGAATAGAACCCTTAGCACCTTAGCTTTAAATGAGTATAAGGACATAGTGTCAAAATATGAAGTTAAGACCCCGGAAAAATGAGTAATCCAAACTGTCACTAGAAAAATAGGTAAAATTACTAGTTGGCATAAAAATGCCATAACTTTATTTTGGATGATCCGATTGGATTGATTCCAATTCCTAAGTAAACTAGATTCATAAAGGAATGAGAATATATGAATGAGGTGTGATCTCATGGACATCATACTTCATAAGTATATGAAGTGCTATATGTAATAGCCATGAAACAAGAAAATATAGAAAATGCAATATGTATAGATATGTTCATAAAACATGGATATGATATTAATATAGGATATGTCATAAGATATATGATAGAATTTATAAGTCATAAGATATGATAAGATATGATAGGACTTGTCATAAGATCGATAGTCTAAAAATCACAATTGATAGGCACACATATGAATATAAGATTATATGTTGTGAACATATGATTGTCATACATGAAACGAATAGATGGAACATGATAGAAATATAGAGAAATATATGAGTAGATAAAGACATGACGGGAATATGTAAATGATAGGAATATAAGATAGACATACAGAAAGGAATAAGATGGAACACGCTAGGAACACATGATAGAAAGACATAAATGATAAGAACGATAGAGATAAGCAAAAGATGACAAAGCATAGGAATGAGAACATGTATTGATGGGTACATATATGAAAATGTGAATGAGTGAAAGCCTACATGATAGGAATATAGAAAGTACAAGAGTAGCTAAAACATGATAGAAATGTATAAATGATATAAGGAGATATGAATATAGAAAGCTATATATGAATATATGAATCTGAAGTGCGTAGATGCATTCATGAAATATGATAGACAAACCTTAAATGATAGAAAAGATATGAATATATGTATTATATAGATATGAGGCAAGTAATATGAAACTACGGATATGAGAACTAATGCAGGTAAAATAATGATAGTATATATGCATAAGCAATTATGATAACAATAGTTATTCATGCTTATGAGATATGTATACAAAAAATGTAATAAAGGCGATTATTACGCTTGGGACCTAGTAGAGGGATAGATAGGCATGCACATAGGGAAGATACGGTTCTTTGCGAGCATATTCATGAGCGAGAGATTGAAGAATTTAGTTTGGGTCGATGATATAGATCCGTTTGGATCAGGTGGCCCATGAGGTCACACAATAGACAAGATCCTTTGCCTCAAATGCGGTGATAGTACCTTCGGTGCAGATGGCATATGACAGGTCAGCGTAAATGCGGTGATGATACCTTGGGTGATAACGAGGCGGAGATCAGCGCGCGTGCGGTGATGGTACTGTAGTTACACATAGTTTCCCGTATCCTCTTCTAAGGTATTTGCAGACATGAAACCAAAAATGATATGAATAGAAGATATGACGATATGAAGCGCAACAACGCTATCTTTGATGAAATCCTGGAACAATTACAAGAACAAGCGTATGGTATAAATTGATATGTAAATAAGTATATGAACACAAGAAAAGTAATAAAAGTATACAAAAGCCTGTGAGAGTATAGGATAGATAGAATGAACGTACAAATGTATAGGAAGTATAGGAATGAGTGGAGTAACGAGGATATGAAAAGTCTGAGATGAGACACCTATAATAGGAAAGTATACAATAGTACAAGTATGAGAGAGTGAAGAATGCAATAAATCAAAGAACCGAAAGATGAAAAAAGACATAGACTAGAGACATGATATGTAACCTGAAAAAGATTAGGAACATTGAAAAGACATATGACAAGTGTGAAAGATAAACACACTTGACAAGTATAGGAATATGCGAGAAGTATAGAAATAGGAATCTGATAAAAGTATAGATAAGAGATAGGCCAAAGTCATAGAACATGTACCGAAAAAGATTGACATGCAATAGAAATGTAGAGATGATAAGTAATTAAAGTTATATAAATGTGTATAGATAGATAATATGCATATGTATAAGCTTGTGACAATCGCCATTGGTGGTTGTCCATGCTTATGTTCCCACTAAGCGTAAAGCTTAGCGGGTGTTCAATCGGGTGTAGGTACGGAGCGGAAAGACGAGGATAGAGGACGGGGACATTCCACGTACGGCAAAGCGGGTAGGCTCGGGAGATAGGTGCTCCTCAGTGTGTGCTTAAGCGATCTACGAAGTTTGTAATGAAGTAAAATTGTAATAAATCTGAGTAAAGGGACTCTTGTATATGTGTATAGATTGTGATGGACACCACTCGATGGTAGTTCTTTGCTTATGTATAAAATGATTGCTTTTTGTTTTCACGGTATTTGTATACCGCAGTGCAGTGCGGCTCACGAGAAAGAATAGGTCAATTAAGAGTCCCAGTAAAGTATATAGATATAGTATAGATAGCATCACGCCCCGGACTTCGGTTCGGATTCTCCAATCGAGTTGGGCCGGGATCGGGGGCGTGACAGGTCGTCCAACAGTGGTCGTCAAACAGTGCTCGTCAGTTCAGGTCAGCTCGTCAAAGTTGACTACGCATGACCTCCCAACCCGGAAGGTCCATATCTCCCTTAGTTTGAACTCCGATTTGGGTGTTCTTAGACTCTATGGAAGAAGCCCATGGAGTCAAGAATACATTCCTTATGCTGAGGAGGATGTTAGATGTCAGACCGAGGTGTTTGACTGAGCTCGTCACTTCGGTGCGTTTCGTCGATCCGTCGACTCGTCAAAGTTGACCCCACATGACCTCCAACTTCGGAAGGTCATATCTCCTTCGTTTGAACTCCGATTTAGGTGTTCTTGGACTCTATGGAAAGCCCATTGAGTCAAGAATACATTAATATTCCTGAGGAGTATAGAAGATGTTTGACCGAGGTGGTAGACGAGCTCGTCCAGTTCGGGTCTGCTCGTCAGTTCAGGATTTGACTGTGTATGACCTCAACTTCGGAAGGTCCTAACTCCTACGTCCGAACTCCGATTCGAGTGTTCTTGCACTCTATGGAAAGCCCATTGAGTCAAGAATCCATCTACATATAGAATGTTTAAATTGGGGCTATATTAAACTCGAAAATCAATCCTAACCAAAACCACTAAATGCGCTTGAATAATATTGTTCTTTAATGGTTTGGAATAGGGACTTGGCAGGAGGAAAATAAGCTGTGATTGAGATTCCAAGGATTGTAATCAAAGTGCAAATATTTTTGGGTTTGTTCTACCAGCTCCCTGTTATTCCTCGTTTCGCGTTTTTGCATGTTGTTAGCGTATTGAATTGATTTGAAGGTGATTTGAGGAAAAGTGATTGTGAAATATTTGCATATAAAATTTTCATGATTAATGAAAATAAGCTATTTATACAAAAGCGTACATATTGTACTATATTTTGCTATAAAGGATTTGAGCAGCCCTTAATAGAATGTTACTTAGTTTATTTCGCATTAAGTATAAGATTGGTATCTGAATGGTCGAAATGCGCGTCTTAGCGGCTATTGATGTCCTCCGTCGGCGGCCAATGGGGCAGTATCGGTAGTGTTCACTGTTGTTGTTTATAACCGATCCAGCAGCCAATGAGGACTTAAATGCTTGTGTTATAAAACCACCATGTAATCTGCGGCGCTGCTGACCCTAGCGGGGCCCCGTCTTAGGTGACTCGATATCTTTTGTATGCTCGAACATAGGTTAAATTCGTTAAGGGCATAGCGAGATTGATGGGGCGCCATTCCGAGATTGATTAGCGTAGCCCAAGTGATTAGCCAGGCAAGATTGATTGGCATAGCGAATTTATTTTGAGCCCCGGATTGATTTTTCGAGTGGAATTGAATATGAAATAAATTGAATTTGTGAGCATATTTGAATTGATTTGAGATTGTGAAATATTGATTATGAAAATGTATTTATAGGATGATCGATGAACTATAATTTATTGTATATATATAACAAAGTATATGTAATGTATTTATATTGATCATCCAAATGATTGAAAGTTCGAATTATTAGAATGCATAAGTGATTTAAGGCGAACGGAATGGTTGTATAGAACCACTAAGCGAAAATACTTAGGCGTATTGTTTTACGATGCGCGAATAGAGTGATAGATAGTGATCGATAGGCGGACCGCAAGATCGAGGAGCGTCGAGTCATAAAGAAATCTGGGTATGCTCCGACATGTGCCACTCATTTCATGTGTTCTTTTTGATATGGATATTTGTATAAACAATTTGAATCTTGAACATACATTTTGTAAAATCATTTGAAAAGGCTTGGATGCTACATTGTAAATGGATTTTGTTAAATGTAAATATTTATAGGCTTGCCCAATTTAAGAATCGCTTCCGCAAAGATATGATTTTGAGTAATTTTGAGTGATTTTAGTGGCATCCCGGACTCGGTTCGGATTCGCCCAAGCGGGTCGGGTCGGGTAAGGGGCGTCACACTACCCAATAGAACTTGTTCAACCGATTCAACAGGTTGATAAAAATTTTGAAACCTTGTTAGAAAATTCACCTCAAAAGAGTAAAGATCAACCAAAAAAATGAGAAATAATTCCAAGCGGGACAATTGAGAACCAACTTAAGCAAGTCGATCGTTTAAAATAAGGCTGGCCGGAACACATTAGAACCGGTTTAACAGCCTATGAGGTTGAAAACGTCTGAAACCATGTAAGAAAATTCCTCAAAGAGTAAGGAATCTAACAAAGAATGAAGAACCGATTCCTAGCCGAGACGGTGAGAACCAACTGGAAACAACAACGTGTTCATATAGAAAGGCTAGGCAGGAGTCACCCAAAATGCGATGTTTTCTTTAAAATTCACCACTTAAGCCAATGCTTTAGTAGATGCAATTTTTTGATAAGCCTTTAGCATGCATGCCAAAAGGCCATCAAGCTTTCTTCCCTACTTCTCCAAGCCAACCTTGTGTAGGAGAGCTAATCCTGAAGACACGTTCAATATTCACAAAACATACTCAAAAAACAAAGACCCCAAAGATATGAAATCAAAGGCTAACAAAGGTTTGACTTTACGGTCATGGAAGCAACACTTTTTACTGCTTGAGGACCTCCATGTGGAATGCGAAGTGCCTCATTTCGGCAACCAACCGAGGCAGAATCTCCTCTTTGGAGACGGAAAGAACTCTCCCAAAACCTAAGCTTTCTCTAGAAAAATGGCAAGAGTCTTTCCCAAATAAGAAGCCATTTTCTCCCTTTTCTCTCTACTCACTTCACATGCACCTAAACTATCCTTCAAATGCCCAAAGCTCTCCTCCACACTCTTCTCTTTTTTATCCCTGTCTGGATAGAGCTCCCTACCTAGAAAGATGTAGAAAAGTCCAATAGAGTATCCCCACTCTAAAAATGCCAAAAGGTCCTCTACTCTCCTTTCTTCTCACCTTTTATACTCCTACCCCTCTCAACATTTGAGCCTCCTAGGTTCCTTCCCCTTCAGCATAGAAATCCCCTCCGCCAACATGGGAATCACACCTCTTGATATTCTCTTGAGTTTACGAGGCCGCCACCTTTCAGCACTTTGAGCCACCACTAAGAATCCATATGGATTCATGGTGTGCTGCAAGGAACCCAAAACAAGGTCCAAAATATCGCCTTAAGAGTGATCCGAGCTTACGGGCCTGGCCAATGAGATCTGACTCCAAAATCGTTGCTCCATGTTTCATTTCGACGGAACCCGCTGAACTGATAACTGGCCGATTCTAAAAAATGCGAACCATACAAGCTGACTCAAAATTTTGAAATTTTGAAAAAATGTTTCTTGAAGAATAAGGAATCCAACAAAAAAAAGGGTGTGCGATTATGAGTTTAGATGGTGCTCTGAATTCGAATATACTCCAATAATGAACTTTAACTTAAATCCGTCGAACCGGCTGAGCCATTTCCCAACCTGTCGATTTGGTTGATAAAAAATTATCAAATTTTGTCAGAGAATTATTCAATGAGTAGGGAATCCAACATAAGAAACGGTGCATGATTTCAACTTCGACAGGAGATATGATCAAAACAAGCCTAGTGCTCAATTCAAACATGCTTCACGAATTTTGCTTCAACCGAAACTTCAGGACCAATGAGCTGCTAGAAAATTTTAAAATTTTAACTAAATATTCCTTGGAGAAAAAGGAGTCCATAAAAAAAATGGTGCACGATTCCGAGTTCGGATGAGGGAGATATGATCGAAACAAGCCCAAGTGCTCCCCATTCGACATACTCTAATAAACTCCGATTGAGTTAAAACCTCTGGAGGCCTCACTTGCTTCCTATGACATGATGCTAATAACTGAGAAAAAAAAAAAACCCACGATGACACTTCGAAGTGAACTACATACGCACTCAATGGACCACATACAAGCCCACCCGAGGCTCGGAGACCAACTAAGCCTAAAAGGACCTTAACGGTGCCATATGAGAACGATGAGTGAGTGTAACACCCATAAGATAAATGCAAGTGTTGAGGGACAAAATTGAGGGTCTACAAATATGCCCTCTTTAGTAGAGGGAATGAAGGAGTGAATCGCGGGTGCGGCGCAAGCGATGCAAGAGTGAAATGAACTCTCAGTAAAGAACCCATATGACCAACAATTTTGTCTCTACGAAAACAAGGCTAATCTAACCGAAGTCGCCAACATGATCGAAGCCCGAGCACGTATGCCGAGGAAGACGAGCGATCCGCATATGATGCCTGAAGATAATGAAATTCGAAACACGATGTCGAGAACTCGGAATAAAAGAGTGGGATCGAACTAGCACGATGCCGAGAACCCAACAAAAATTATGATCTAATCTAGGCCCGGCGTCTGAGAACCCAAACAAAAGCAGCGGATCAATTCGTAACGATGTCGGCGATTGAATCAAACGGCGATCGAATCCGCTTCGATGTTCTGAGAACCCGGAACAAAAACGAAGGATCGAACTGCACGATGTCGATAACTCAAACAAAACAAAGGGATCAATCCTGCGCAGATGCTGGGGAGAATCAAAAACGACGGATCGGAATCCAGCGCGATACCGAGAACCCAACCAAACAAAGGGATCGAATCCGGGCACTATGCCGGAGAACCAAAAACAAAATGAAGGGATCAAATCCTGGCACGATGCCGAAGAACCCGAAACAAAGGAAAGTATCGAATCCAAACATCGGCGTCGAGAACCCGGAACAAAAGAAAGCTGAACAAATCCGGTATTATGCCTGAGAACCCGGAAATGCAAGGGATCGAACGTGTCCAAAGGTAAAGAATGGGCTATGCCCCACTTTTGGGTCAATACCATTTTTAAAACCCACCACGCACATACAAAGTCATACCACAAAGCTAGAAATATTACAAACATTCATTTCTGAGGAAAATCCCTCCTCACTAATCCATAACATCCAATATCCACCAACAATTGATAGGGGGTATGCCCCTATATGTACATCTTAAACTCAAATATCTTGATGAAATCCTTGAAATACATCATTAAAAACCCAATTGTCCGTGCGAGCGAATAGGACAATGAATGAGGGAATGCCCCAATATGCACATCCCTACTGGGTCAATGAATACCATGAATCTGATCCCCGGTCAGCTCTCAAAAGCGCTCTATTGTATAAAGAAACCAAGCTAAATTCGGGTCTTACTCAAACTTTGATGCCCAAAATCTTGGGGACAAAACTGACCCGCCTGCAGGCCACGTGTAAAAGCCAAAGCCAGCATGCAAGGATGGGGGTATGCCCAAGTGTGAACATGTCAAAGCATCAAGCTAAGGCGCCATCAATCCATTCTAATCAGAATATCCCAAAATATACCCTAGAGTCTTTCTGACTTGTTTAGTATACAAAAATTGTGAAATAAAATGAGGATCCTAAAGTTTGATATGATATAAGGGCAATTCAGAATTTTATTAAAAAGATAAGGAAAGTCATAAAAGCATGAAAGATTAGGGTTAAATTAAAATAAAGCATGTTACTTTGCAAAAAGAAAGAAGTCTAAGGACTTAAAGGCAATTAAAGAAAAGTTAAAGTCAAAAATGGATTTTTACTTGAAGGCCAAACATATGTCTTAACTTAAAATGGATTTAAGACCAAATTGTCTCAATTTGGGAGAGGAAACCGTGGAGAAGAAAAGGAGAAGAGAAGGAGAAAAGAAGAGAAGAGGAAGAGGAAGAAGAGAAGAGAAGAGAGAAGCCAAGATCAACAAGGTATGGAACTACATGGGCTTTTAAAGCTTTGAATGGTTTTCCATGCAATTGTATGGTTATTAGTTGTCTCCAACCTAGGGTTTTGTTGGGGTTTCTCCAAACCCAATAATTGAGAAAGTAAAGTGGATAAAAACCATAAAGAGTACAAGAAGGCATAAGAAAATCCTCCCCTTGAGGATGGATTCATAGTTCAATGAAAGTAAATTGAGTTAGGTTTTGGAAACAAACCCTAACTAATCATCATGTTAGTTGTATGGGTCATAACCCATAATTAGAGTGGGTTTGAGAGTACTTTAGGATAAATTGTTGAAAGAAATAAGTATTGAAAGAGGAAATTGAGAAAAGAGTTTACAAGAGACAGGCGGAGTGGTCTTGAAGTGTGTGATGAAGCATGAGTTGAATCGGGATCAAAATATGGAAAAATGGGTGAAAAACACACATTTCAAGTATTGGTGATATAAAATCTGCATAACTTGAACATGTACCGTACACATTGTGTTCTGGTCGTTTTTACATCATACCGGTGCTAGACATGTACCGGCAGACTCGCGGTTCTATTCCCGCTTTGACCAGCCAGATTTTAGCCATAACTTGCTCATTTCTTATCCGATTTGAGTGATTCATGGCCAATTAAAATAGACTTCAAGGAGAACCATCCATATATATTAGACATCGTCAGATTATGAATCTGCGGCCCAAAATCCACTTGGGACCATGTGCAAACCAAATTTGGTTTCAAGTGTTGGAACATGGAGAAGTCCGGTTGTTTTGACAACTTGAGTTCTATGTTCGAATTGGGTGATTCCAGTTGAATAGAACCTAGCACCTTAGCTTTAAATGATTATAAGGACATAGTGTCAAAATATAAAGTAAGACCCTGGAAAAATGAGTACTGGCAAACTATCACTGTAAAATCTAAATGACTAGTCAAGTATGAAAATGCCATAACTTTAGTTTGATGATCCAATTGGATTGATTCCAATTTGGCTAAAATAGATTCATAGAGGAATGAGAATATATGAATGAGGTGTGATTTCATAGACCTCATACTTTATAAGAATATAAAGTTCCATATGTAATAGACATGAAACAAGGAAAATATAGAAAATGCAATATGTATAGATGTGTTAATAAAACATGAACATGATATGAATATAGGATATGTCTTAAGATATGATAGGTATAAAGTACACAATTGATAGGCACATATGAATATAAGATTAGATGTTGTGAACATATGATTTTCATACATAAACGAATAGATGGAACATGATAGAAATATAGAAAGTATATGAGTAGATAAGTATACAGAATATGTAAATGATAGAATATATGATAGACATACCGAAAGGAACAAGATGAACATGCTAGGAACATCGGTAAAAAGGCATAAATGATAAGAACAATGGAGATAAGTAAAAGATGACAAAGCATAGGAATGAGAACAATTGCATAAATGATAGGTACATAAATGAAAATGTGAATGAGTGAAAGCCTACATTGTGACGCCCCTTACCCGACCCGACCCGCTTGGGCGGATCCGAACCGAGTCCGGGATGCCACTAAAATCACTCAAAATTACTCAAAATCATATCTTTGCGGAAGCGATTATGAAATTGGGCAAGCCCATAAACATTTACATTTAACAAAATCCATTTACAATGTAGCATCCAAGCTCTTTCAAAATGATTTAAAAATGTATGTTCAAGATTCAAATTGTTTATACAAAATATCCATATCAAAAAGAACACATGAAATGAGTGCACATGCCTGAGCATACCGAGATTTCTTTCTTTTATGACTCGACGCCTCGACTGGTCCGCTATCGATCACATTCATCACTCCTAGCATCGCGCATCGCAAACAACACGCCTAAGCATTTTCATGCTTAGTGGTTCTATACAAATTCATTCCGCTCCATTTAATCAATTTATGCAATTTAATACCCGTAACTTTCAATCATTCGATGATCAATATAAATACATTACATATACTTCATATATATATACAATAAATTATAGTTCATTGATCATCCCATAAATACATTTTCATAATCAATATTTCACAATCTCAAATCAATTCAAATATGCTCACAAATTCAATTTAGTTCTGACATTCAATTCAATTCTGAAAATCAATTCAGTTCTGAAAATAAATTCAGTTATGCCAATCAATTCGGTTCTGTCAATCACTTCAGTTATGCCAATCAATTCAGTTATGCCCTTAACGAATTTAACCTATGTCTTCGATATACAGGATATCAGAGTCACCGGCACGGTCCCGCTGGGCTGCAGGCCGGTATCACATGGTTTTATAACACAAGCATTTGCCCGCTGGCCGACCGTTATAAACAATCAACAGTGAACACTACCGACACGCCCCACAATAACATCGGAGTGACACATCAATAGTTCGGCAAGACGCTATTTGACCCTATTGGTATACCAATCTATCCTTAATGCAGCCAAACTGCTAACATTCTATTAAGGGCGTTCACAAATCCTTATAGCAAAATATAGTACAATATGTACGCTTTGTATAAACAAATTTTATTTTCAATAATCAAGGAAATTTTTATATGCAAATATTTCACAATCACTTTTCTCAAATCAATTAAATCAATCTAATATGCTTTTAGAACAAATACAAAAACTTGAAACGAGGAATGTGAGTTGGTAGAACAAAACCCAAAATATTTGCACTTTGATTCCAATCCTTAAATCTCAATCACAGCTATTTTTCCTCCTGCTGCCTCATTCCAAACCATTAAAAAACAATATTATTCAAGTGTACTAGTGGTTTTGTTTACGATTGATTTTCGGAGTTTAATATGAGTTCCAATTTAAATATTCTATATGTAGATGGATTCTTGACTCATTGGGCTTTCCATAGAGTGCAAGAAAACCTCTCGACCTGAGTTCTGGGATTTAGGGAGTTAGGACTCAAGTCGAGGTCATACACAAATAAATCTCGAACCGACGAAAGCGCACTCGAACCGGACGAGCTCGCTTCACCACCCTACAAACATCTTCTATACTCCCAGGGACACACGTATTCTGACTCAATGGGATTTTACAGAGTCCAAGAACACCCAAATCGGAAGTTCAAACGAAGGGAGATATGACCTTCCGTCGGGAGGTCATGTGTGTCAACTTTGACGAAATGACTGACCGAACAGCCAAAGACCGGCGACGAGTCGGGCCAAACACCTCGGGGTCTGACATCTAACATCCTCTTTCAGGCATATGAATGTATTATTGACTCCATGGGCTTTCCATAGAGTCCAAGAATTCCAACCTGAGTTCAAACGGCGAGACAGACTTCAAGTCGAGGTCATGCGAGTCAACTTTGACGAAATGACCTCAACCGACGAGCACCGTTGATCTAATCACCGCTGGACGACCACTATTGGACGCACTACCATTGACGACCAACGCTGATCTACCATCGCAAACTATAATTAACGCTTGGATCGACCACTATTTGACTAATAATCGCTTGATTCCATCACCGCTTGATCTACCAATCGCTTGACGCATTAATCGCTTGACGACCACCGCTTGACGAATTCGCTGGACGGTAATTAACGCTTGACGACACCGCTCGAATGACCAATCGCTTTGACGACACCGCTTGACTCCACCATCGCTTGACGACCGCTTTTGACGACCGATTTGACGACCACCGACCATTTGACTGCTCGTGAGTAAAAGACCATAACTTGGTCTACAAAAGTCCAAATTAAGAAATTGGAGTCAACATCAAGCTAATCGATGTGGCTACAATTTACTAGAAGGACGCACTATCACTTCTTCACTGCACTCCAAAATCAGCTCTAAGGTTCGGCTATCACAAGACTACCACAATGTGGCAGCTTCCCATGGTTTAAAATGCAACCAAACTTTCCCTAAGTGCCGATCACTACCCAACAATCCCATGGTAGAAGAAGACCAAGCAGTGAGGCACCTACCCCAGGAGTTTGTAGAAAGTCCCCTGCTCCGGCCTCTACTTGTGTACTTCAATACTGTGGCGATCTCCCTTCGTAAGCCACGGAGACTCCGTGGTCTCGATCATCGGAAAATCTAGAGAGAAGGTGGAGCTCTCTCTAACTTTCCCTTTTCTCTATTTTTCTTTCTTATGGATCACTCTAATCGCACTTTTAAAAAGGAGGAAGCTCTCCTCTTCTACATGCCACATGTCATTTCCTTGATTTTTTCCTTTTACTCATTTATTTCTCCTAATATCACTTAGACATATAAACTTATTTGCCAATCGACTGTCCCCATTTTACAATTCTATATTTTCTTTTTCACTTGGGTTCATTTCTGATTCAACAATCATCTAATCAATATATAAAAATTCCGTAAAAACACCTAAGTCAGGGGCTCAATTATACCCGGACATATAATACCTTATTATAAAAATTTTAGGGTATTTTTGGGGTGTTACATACATGATAGGAATATAGAAAGTACGAGGATAGCTAAATCATGATAGAAATGTATTAATGATATAAAGAGATATGAATATAGAAAGCTATAAATGAATATATGATTACAAGAGTGCATAGATGCATTCATTTAAATATGATACAAAACTAAATGATAGAAAAAGATATGAATATATGTATTATATATATATATGAGAACCGAAATGTGAAACTACAGTTATGAGAACTAATACAGAGTAAAGTAACGATAGTATATATGCATAAGCAAATATGATAACAATAGTTATTCACGCTTATGAGATATGTACGTAAAATGTAATAAAGTCGATTGTCCGCTTAGGACCCGGTAGAGGGATATAGACATGCCTATGTGGAAGATACGCTTGTTGCAAAGATATTCATAGACAGATATCGAGGCCTCAAGCTTGGTCGATGATATAGATCCCGGTTGATCGCGTGCTCCCAAGTGGTCGTCATTAATAGACGAGATCACCGCCTAGTACAAAGATAATACCTTCGGTACCGGAGAAGTATTAGCGACATAGGTCACCGTCAGATAAATGATGATACCTTCGGTATTATCGCATGCAGATCACCGCCGCATAAAGGATAGCGACTCGCACACATAGTTTCGTATCCGCTTCTAAGGTATTCGCAGACATGAAACCAAAAAGGAAAATGATATGTATAGAAGATATGACCTGATATGAGAAGCATAGCACTGCTATGCAATGAAAGTACAGACAATTACAAGAACAAGTAGTACAGTATAAATTGATATGAAAATAAGTATATGAACACAAGAAAAGTAATAAAAGTATACAAAAGCACAAAGTAGGATAGATAATAAGAAAGTAAATGTATATGAAGTATAGGAATAGTATTGTGATAACAGATATGAAAAGTACAAGATGAACACCTATAATAGGAAAGTATACAATAGTACAAGTAAGGAAAGTTGAAGAATGCATTAAATCATAGAACCGGGAAGATGAAAAAGACATAGACTGTAGACATGCTATGTAACTTGGACAAAGAATAGGAACATTGAAAAGACATATAACAAGCGTGAAAGATGAACACAGGATAAAGTGATAAGTAATACGTAGCACTCCAAATAGGAATTATTAAAAGTATAAATAAAGGAGATGCTAAAGACATGTAACATAATAGAAAAAAGTTTGACATGCAATAAATATAAGATGATAAGGAATTTAAGTTATAGAAATATGTTTAGAGATATATATAATGTATATGTATAAGCTTGTTACAAGCCACCATTGGTGGTTGTCCATGCTTATGTTCCCAATTAAGCGCAAAGCTAAAGACGTGTTCAATCCGTAGGTACGTATGTAAGACAAGGATAGAGGAGCGACATTCCACATCAGCAAGAAGGCCGATCGTAGATAAAAGCCGCTCAAATAAGCCGCTTTCGCAACTTCCGAAGTTTGCAATAAAATTGTAATAGTGGCCAAGTAAAGGACCTCTTGTATGTGTATAATTCAGATGGACACCACTCCGGCAGGCTTCTTTGTATAATGCACAAATCATTTTTGTTATTACCGGAAATTGTCAAGACTAACAGTACAGTATAGCTCTGAGAAAGAACAGGTCAATGAGAGTCCCAAAGACAAAGATAGTACAAGATAAGATGACAGTATCGCGCCCTGACTTCCTGGCTCTGACCGCCAATCTGCCTGGCCGGATCTGGGCGTGACACTTAACTCTTCAGACATCTCGCATTCAATCATGGGCCTGAGGCAAATAACTAAATGGAAAGACAGTATGTGACCCTCGATATTCCCTAAGAACAGAGACCTATCGACATTCCGTACTCAATCAGTAGACGAAACCTGTCCTTATAAAATGCGTCGAAGCAAACACGAGATCTCATAGCCTTAGGGTGGCCTTACGACTTGGACTGTAATGTAGGCCCAGGGTGAAAGGTGAATGAAATGATAGGAAACAAAGGCCTAAATACCCAATAGATAATGCAAAGCCCCTATGTGCGCAATGCCAAATGTCGGAGAATCATGCAAGCAAAGCAACTCGATCAACACATAAGTGAACAACGCTAAGCAAAAGGTGATGTACGCCAAAAGACACGTCGTTCATGAAGCAAGACGACGATCGATGAGGATAGAAAAAAATGAAAAGGGATATGACAAATGATGAATTGATGTAGAAGAAAATGGAGAAATGCTGGGACATAAACAGTACATGACAATGACGAATCAACTCATCCCCAAAACACCAAATCGAAACAAGTCACTAATAAGATGGAAATGGTGATATGGATAACGATCCAGGGGACCTAGTTCAAAGGAAACCCAAACCTCATTCCCAAAGTGTCTCCCGAATCCATGGAGAAAAGGATCATACAATGCTCTCATTCGACTCTCAGAGGAAAAAGAAATCTCTCAAACCCAAAACCACCTCTGATGATCCCAAGTATATCAACGAATACCAAACAAACACAATTTTTTTTTTTTTTTTTTTTTGCGCCGAACAACCAAAGCAAGCCAAATGCCATACTAGCACAGTCCAACCAAAAGAACCTCAAACCTCCAATCCTAAATGGTCCCCTAAACCTAAGAATCCAAGATCAAAGCCTACAGGCGGAACGAAAGGTGTGACAAACCTAACTGGTAGCTTTGGGATGAGAGCGCGTCATCATCACACAAGGGAAAATATAAATGAAAAGAAACAAGATGATAGAAACAAAATTCAAAGGCAGACGGTGTGAAGATGCAAAATGGAGAAGAAAAGAGACATGCAATGATGCAAGAAAGAACAAACGAAGAATGACACAATGCTCACGATACTCATTGATCCAATTAATAAATACAAAGTGCGCATAGGCAGGCCCCCAATCCAGGTGAGAAATGGTATGCAAGGCTGAATGAAAGAAAAGGCCATAATAAACCGCATGAGGCTTAAAGGGCTAGCAATAGGATATATCAATGTATGGGTGTGCAATAGGGAATATGGTTACTCGAAGTGATGGCCACCTATCCTCTGACCATGATCTCACACAAAAAAATTCTTCAGCTGATCCACGTTGACTGGCTCCGTGAACTGATTTCCGTCCAGGTCTGTCAGCCAGACTGCTCCCTCTCGGGTCAAATCTTGAATAACATACGACCCACTCCAAGTCGGTCTAAACTTGCCTCTAGGGTCGTTGATCAATCCCCAGGACTTTCAAGACTAGGTCACCTTTTTTAAACTTGCGAAGCTTAACCCTTTTTCTGAATGCATGGGTCATCTTCCTCTTATAGCTTTGAACATGATCTGCTGCCCTCAATCTCCTCTCATCCAAAAGGCTAAGTTGATCATAACGAGACTGGGCCCACTTGTCCCTGACATCCAAGGTTCTAATAATACTCTAAAGACTCATTTCAATCTCAACAGCACCGCTCCATACCATACACCAAAGAATTCAGGGTAGCTCTAGTAGAGATACGAAAAGATGTATGATAAGCCCACAATGCGAAAGGGAGATTCTTTGACAAATCCCGAGAAGTCTTGACTATCTTTCTTAAAATCCTCTTGATATTATTATTCGCGACCTCAACTGCCCCATTAGTCCGCGGCTTGTACGCAAACGATTTATGATGCTGAATGCCATACTCCTTAATCAACGTGTCCACCTCGCCCCTGAAATGCACCCCTCTATAAAAAATCAGCTCGTGAGGGACCCCATATCGCGCATAACGCGGCGAGCTCGATGAATTTAGCCACCCTGGCCCCTATCAATCTAGCATAGGAAGCAGCTTCCACCCGCTTGGTGAAATAGTCAATAGCAACTAAAATGTACTTCCATGCCCATCGGGAAGACTCGGGGTGAGATCTTCCCACAATATCAATACCCCATACCGGTAAAATGCTGGGTGGATGTGGAGTACATGCAAACTCAAAAAGGGGTGGCGTGTATCAAGTCTCTGCATCCGACACTGACATCTCTGCATAAATCCAAGAACAACTGGCTCCATGGTTAACCAAAAGTAGCCACCCTCTCGATTCACGCTGCTAGCATACGACCTCCCACTGCAGGGCCATGGGACTCCGCATGAACCTCTCACTGACCAGAGGCATGGTCTATACATAATAACAATAGGCCATCGAGCGATCTCCTATATAGTGCATCCCCATAAACAACAAAACTAGCGGTCAAATGTCTCAATGCTCTCCTATCCTTAGCCGAGGTTGACTCTAGGTAAGTGTCGCATGACAGAAACTGGTAAATATCGTGGTACCGGGTAGCTCATCTTGATCCTCAATATCTCCAATCAAACAACAAAGAAGATGGTGGAAGCACCCAGCCTGCATCAACAATGGTCGCACAAATAATCCCAGAATCCACCATGTAAGCCAAGGTATTAACGCATCAACAAACTAATTCTCTGCTATAGGCAGATTTATATATCTCAACTCATCAAACCCATCAACCAACAAATCCAAGTAAGCATGGAAGGGCTTCAAATTTCATCTCGGAAGTCCTCTAAATACCTCGAAATCGTTGAATAACCGTTGGAACCGCGGATCTTAAACTGTCTAACTCCAAGATCAAGTGCAATCTCTAGGCTTGTAATGCAAGCCTCATACTCAACCATATTATTCGTCAACCAATGATGATCAGAGAATGTCAACCGGGCTGATATAGGAATATGATCACCCTGAGGTGATATCAATAGGATACCAATGCCAAACCCCGACTGATTGGCAACACCATCAAAGTACAACCGCCATTCTGCAATACTAGTTACTGAAACAATCTGCTCATCAAGGAAATCATCACAATAGGTCTCGCTTATCGAACATCGGAAAAGAAGCCAAATGATTCGCAACATTGTTTCCTTTACTCGACTTCGGGTAACATACTAAATATCAAACTCTCGCTGCCAGCACTAACCATCTCATGAGCCTACTACCAAGATGTGCCTGCTTAAAAATGATATCTCAAAGGATCCAATCGTGAGACCAACAGTATGGAATACTCTATCACATAATGTCTCAAACTCCTAGTGGCCCAAACCAATGCCAAATAGAGGCGCTCAATCATAATGTATCTGCACTCATACTCCAACATCCTCTTACTCAGATAATAGATGGCTCACTCCTTCCCTGAATCATCGAGCTGAGCTAGCATGCATCCCAAGGCCATGTCCAAAAACGACAAGTACAGAAGTCGAGGGCGCCCCGATGTGGGAGGCACTTTAACTGGAGGAGAAAGGAGATACTCCCTAACCTTCTCGAAGGTGCTCTGGCAATCATCATTCCAAATTTTAGACTAGTTCTTCCTCAGAAGACGGAAGATAGGCTCACATATGTCTACCAGTTTAACAATGAAACGGTTGATATACTGTAGTCTTCCTAGAAAGCCTCTGATTTCTCTCTCAGTCCTCGAGGCAAGCATGTCAAGTATGGATCTGATCTTTTCAGGATCAACCTTTATACCCCATTAACAATGTGGTCCTGTGAACTTCCCAAAGCACCCAAAAGGTGCACTGTCTCAACCCCACCGAACCTTCCGATCTTCTCAAAGAACCTCTCGTATATCGCTATGATCCGCCCCGGCCTCGTGGTCTACTACTCATGTCATTCACATATTCTGTAATATCTTCAGGCATCATGTCATGGAACAGAGTAGTAGCAATTCTTTGATAAGTGGCTCCGTATCTTCAACCCAAATGGCATAACCCTAAGAATGCGAAGTACCCCACTCGCGAATGAAAGAAGTCTTCCATATCCTCCTGGAGCCATCATAATCTGATTATACCCTGAAAATCCATCCATGAAGTACAACATCGAATGTCCTGCAGTGCTATTAACCAACATATCAATGTGTGGGAGGGGAAAATCATCCTTAGGGTTGGCTTTGTTTAGATCACGAAAGTCTACACAAACTCTAACCTTGCCATCCTTTTTGGGAACAGGGACAACATTATCCAACCACTCAGGATACTCAACCACTAACAAGAAGCCAATACTAAGTTGCTTCTTAATTTCTTCCTTAACTTTCAAACTCCATCGAGGGTTTAGTCTCCTCAATTTCTGCTTAACTGGACTAGCATGTGGTAGAATAGGCAGGTGATGCTGCACTATAGAAGAGTCAAGGCCCATGTCCTCATATGACCATGCAAATACATCCAAGTATGATATGAGCAGGTCAATCAATCTACTCCTCTCATCAGAAGATAGGGAAGAGCCAATCCTAATCTCCCTAGGCTGATCTGGTGTCCCAAAATCTATCAACTCTATGCTACCGGTAATGGGTGTAACTTTCATGTCCTCTATATCAGAATCACACTCTGACTGGCCACCTAGTGGGTCATCTATGTCTCCCACATCATCAAAATCATACATATGTGTTGTGGGTGCTAGTGGTGTAATCGAAGGAAAATGTCAGACAATGTGCAAATACCAAAATACTCATGTCATTATTACTAATTAAATATCATCAAAGCAGGATAAACCCGCATAGTGTCAAAAGAAAGAGGTGGGTCCAGCCTGACGCTCCTCAACAAAACAAAGATATGAATAACATCGCAGCAACAAGTCTATCACCATCATCTATCTCTAGCATAGAAATCCCAAACATATCAAAAACAGAGCGGGGCCTAAGTGGGGCTGCATCCATAATGTGGACAGTGCCGATCATGTCCATCGCATTAGCGCAAGCATCATAAAGTGTCACATTCTAAAAATCAATAGCAGAAACTCCAAACATGTCAAAAGCAAAATGGGGCTTGTGTGGGGCTACATCGAGGATACGGCCTATGTCGATCATGTCCATTTCGTCTATGTAAGTATCAAGAAGAGTCACTTCATCAGTATCATCCCCCAAATCCATAAGTAAGTCATAGTCAGGGACCTCCTCTGGGAAACACATAGAGAACACACTAGCTCGGCCCGATGATGGGTGTGGACCCTACCCGATCCACGGGCCGGGGCGACTCGCTTTTAAATGAAAAGAAAATGGGTTTGATTTCGATTCTTAGTAACCACCTCAAGGAGGAACGGTTATCGCCACTTACTTTGTTGTTATTTTATAAAGGGGAAACCAAGTAAGAACAAAACCCCAATGACTCCAATATGGAAAAGCGGTCCGGCGAAAAACTAGATTTCTGGTCCTGGGATCGATTACCTATATCTAGAAGGTACCTCATACGAGGTAGCACCTCTCAGCCCTAATCGGTTCTACTAGTGAATTGCATGTGGCTAAGGCTGGCCACAGATCATATATAGTCTCATAGGCTAAACATACAACTTGGATCAGACCAACCAAATTGGTATCTAGCATGCTTAAAAACACTCAACCAAAAGGGCAAATGACACGTACCTATGGTCCCTAGCTAAGCGCTGCAAGGGAAAGTTAGTCGCACATTTTGAGCATACAATAATTTCTCAAAATTAGATATCAAAAGCAAAGGAAGCCAAGAGAAACCATACATGGCATCTCAACCACTCATTGATGCTACCACTCTTGTGCAACCATATCTATTCATCCCGAAGAAACGGCTCAACAAAACATTGGGGACATCGTGCTTAACTAATCACCCTTGGACCCGCATAGATCCTAATTCTTAAGAATCCAAAATTGAACCACATTAACCTGAACTAAACCTCGTTTCAGACCCTAAACATATCCCTACACTGATCTGGATCGAATGGTCCGGACTCACAAAGGTCACGGGCTTCAATTAAACTGAAATCGGACGACCCTTACAAAACCCGAAAAACTAGCTGATCCAGTTCCCCAATCGGTCGATCCGGTTGAGAACAATTCAAAAAAAAATTCAGAACATTCCTTACAGAGTAAGGAAACCAAAAAATACAAACGGTGTACAATTCCAACACCGAATGACTAAGAACCGACACAAACAAAACAAAGTACCCAAACTTCCATTCCGGAAAACTGAACCCAATGAACTGGTTGATCCGGTTTCCCAACCAGTTCAGCAGCTGAGAGACTCTCAATTTTTTTTCAAAACCTTCCTCCGAGAGGCGACAAAAACAAATCAAGTAGTAAACCAACTCTTAATGACTGAGAACCGACACAAACGGCGCCAAAGACCCAAACTACTATTTCAAAGAAACTGACCATTGAATCCCGTTGATCCGTTTCCCAACCGTTCATCCGTTGAGAGAGGCTCTCAAAATTTGTCAGAACCTTCCTCAAAGAGTCAAGAATCCAAAAAACAAATCAAGTAGAAAACCAACTCCGAATGACTAAGAACCGACACAAATGGCGCCAAAGACCCAAACTGTTGTTCCAACAAACTGAATTCAGTGAACCAGCTGATCTGGTTTCCCAACCAGTCCATCTGGTTGAGAAAGGCTCTTAAAATTTTTCAGAACCTTCCTCAAAGAGTTAGGAATCTAACAAAACAAACTGAGTACAAATCCGACTCCGAATGACTAAGAACCGACACAAACGGTGCTAAAGACCAAACTACTGCTCCAAAGAAACTCGACCAGCCGAACCAAATTAATTTGGTTTCCCAACCAGTTCATCTGGTTGAGAGAGGCTCTCAAAATTTTTCAGCACCTTCCTCAAAGAGTCAGGAATCCAACAAAACAAACGGAGTACAAATTCAACTTCGAATGACTGACAACCGACATAAACAGTGCCTAGTGTCCTAACACTAGTCCGCAAACAACAAAGGCAAAAAAAAACATAAAAGAAACAGGAGAAGCATATAAATTTCGTACATGTAAGATTCACGGCTATTCCCCCCTTTTTCTTCTTTCTTTCCGCTTCCAAAACCAGGTATCCACTCCTTTAAATCCGTCGCAACTCCTCTTCAAAACAAGAGAGACCACGCTTCTCCGGATTTAGATAAACACTCCTTTCCTCATTTTCTCCCTTTTCTCCTCTCTTCTTCCTCCCTTCCCTTTTTGATCACCTCTCCACGTTTTTTTTCTTCTATTTCTCTCTCCCTTTCTCTGGAGCCCACTCCATTTTTCTTCACACCTTCTCAGTCCCGGGAACTCCCTTCCGGCCCCGAACTTCCCCCAAATTTCCATAAACACTCATCTATTCCCAAGGTCCATAGCTGGCCATATTTACTTCTTTGCTTAACCACCAAGTATCCTAGTGGACCCAAGGTGGGTTGCAAGCAACCCATAACATGGTCCAAAACTGGATCCAACCCATGCCTAGACTCGATCTCGGCTTATGGGCCCGATCCATATAGGATTCAAAAATAAAATCACAAAATTACCGCCCCACGCAAGCTAGCCCGACAGACCGGCCATACAGCTCAATCGTCGATCCGATTGAGAAAAATCTAAAATTTTGAGAGAATATTTGAAGAATAAGGAGTCCATGAAAAACTGGTTGATTCCAGTCCCGGTGAGGGAGATATGACCAAAACAAGCCTTAAGGTTTCCAATTCAACCCGCCTAGTAATGAACTTCACCGAAATCAATTGAGTCGGGCTGATCCCACATTAAAATTCTCAAATTTTAGTGTTACTCCTTAATGAGTAAGGAATCCAAAAAAGAAAATGGCGCTCACCTCCGAAGCTTCCGCACGAGGAGATATGACCTAAATAAGCCCAAGTGTCTCGACTCGACATACTCCAATAAACTCCGACAGCCAAACCTCGGGGCCCCACCAAACTTCCTATGGCACGATGCCAATAACCGACACCGATGACACCAAGTGAACTACGATGTACTCAAAGGACCACATACCAGCCCACCGCAGGTCGAGACCTACTGCTCTAAAGGGCCCTAACGGTGCTATATGAGAACGATGGGTAGTGTGACACCCATAGGATAAATGCAAGTGTTGAGTGACAAAATTGAGGGTCTACAATGGGGGCACAACTATCATGGCACCAGGTGCCTCAGTAATCTCAAAACTAAAACACATATGTCCTAGGGCCTACTGGATGCCTTAGATCCCATATGTCTCTAAAGATGATCAGCACTTCGTAAGGGGTGCACGCTCTAATCCTCTAATAAAGTAGTCAACCAACTGAAAGGTATACGAGCGGAGGGGATAATCGAATGGAACCCCAAACAAGCGAGCCCTCACCATATCCCCACGCAGCCGCGCCATGTGACGTGCATTGTCCTCTGTAGGAGTGTAACCTAACCCATAGGGTATGTCATGTTCAATTGTAAAAGTAAACTCGTGCAACCCCTACCGGCGGCGACCCAACCCCAAGCCAATCATATAGGACATGCCTCTCATCATACCTAAGTACCAGTGTTGTCAGGTTAATCGAAAGACATGTGCACTAGGTCTTGTTGTCATCCTCTAAACTAACAACCCGAACCTCATCAAAGTAAACCCACAAATGTAGGTCATCCTCACCAGAGGTCGGGTATGTAACACTCCGCTCAAAAGAAGTAACAACATCTCTATCAAACTGTATCGTGATAATGTGGCCCTCGTGTATGAACTTCAACTTCTGATGAAAGGAAGATGGTATAGCATCCGCCTCATGAATTCAAGGGCGACCAAGAAACAGGTTAAAGGATGACCGAATCAAACCTCGAAGAATGGAGTATCTAATCGCCCACCGCGACATGTGTACTGAGTGTGCCCATAACTGTCCTCCGAGTCCCATCATAAGCTTTGACGGTCTGTGAAGAAGGCACAAAATTAAGGGTCGAACATGATCTGACCCCTTAGGTGGTAAATCATCATCAGAAAACACAATGAATGTAGCTTTGTAGCTATCGTAGCGAATAAGCCTTCGGGTAAGTAGAAGGCTAACTCGACTCACTAAGTGCTCGACCAATGCATCTCTAAGGAGTAACTATGAGGCCAATAGCTCAATGGATATACGAGCCTGCAGTAGTGCAACTAACGAATCTCATCATTCTCTCTCGAACATCCTTCTAGCCGCTGCGCTAGCAAACGGCCTCGTCAACGGGTGTATACGAGCTACCCTCCCACTTCGTGCAACAATCGAACATCCTTGCGAATAGGTCTAACTCCTCCGAGAACGTAATGAAGGGTGTCGCGGGCGAATATGCTACAAGTATGTGAAATTGAAGTCTATCCGGGAACCTCATACGGATAGTCTCAATGGCCTGTGGATTTGCCGCGAGACGATCCACTAAAACTGGAATCCGTATAAATCGATCAGCCGTGAGCCTCCATCCCATCCCATCATGAATATCTCGCCTCCCGAAAACTCAGCCGAATGTACACCACCCATAGGTGGAGATACAGCTCTAGGGTCATGAGTGGGGAGCGAGTCTGTAGTCACTACAGGGCATCCCAAATCAACTAAACCCTGATCAATCAAGTCTTGAATGGCGTGTCTCAGCATCGCACAACTGTCTGTATCATGGCCTGCTCTTTGATGGTAGGCATAGTGAAGATATGTCCTGAATCCTAGTAAGGTAGGATGTGGTGGTGGTCTGGGTGGTAGTGGAGCAATCAAACCCCCTTCAACCAATCTTTGTAATGCTCGGCTCAATGACATCTCGAGCCGTAACCTTCTAGCCAAATTTCTGGAGGCAAAGGTTTCCATACCGCACGGTACTATAAAGGTGGCATTTGAGGTACCTGTGTAGCATATACTGGCTGTGTTAGGGGATGTAGATAAGTAGGCCCTACCAGCCTATAGGGAGCAAGTGGTCTATATTGATCCTATTGTACCATCTGTTAAGGAATATTGTAGACTGTCTATGAGTCTGTGGCCGACGTGAAAACATGTGGCTTGATGTACCAATAACACCAATATCTGATGATCCGAGCCTAACCCCGCTTTCTTCCCTTTGAATACAGGGGAAGAGTCCGCTATAATCCTAGCGCTTCTTCCTCAATGCCATGCAGGGCTCGAATCAATGATCCAAAGTCTGCTCGTGGAGCCCATGAGATGCCTAGAAAATCGTCGTGGTCAAGACCCACATAATCATGTTGATTTGATCGATCTCTGAGGGTATATCTATAATCTGTGTTATCTTGTCCCTCCAACGGGAGATAAATGAAGTGATCGACCATCTGTACCTACTGAATTCTAACTCCCTCCAAAATACGTCCACTACATTATTAAAATAATATTGTCTAATAAACTCCTGTCCCAAATCAACCCATGTCCTACGTCTCGAAGAGTCCAATGAGGCAACCACGCTAAGCTTACACCACTCGATGTGAGAATAACATAATCATTCGCGGCCTCATCCAATCTATGCACGTGCATACGTTGTATAACTCGTTGTGCGAATATTGTGGGCACCCTATCCCCGTGTACCTCTCAATGTCCGGCATGTGGAACTCAACTGGCAAGGCTGCACTAGAAGGTCATCATATTTGTCCCAACCTATAACTCCATCATAAACATGCAAAGACCTGATCCTCTACTAAATCCTATCGATACCTAAGCCATGTCATGAATAATCTAGCTTTCAGGCTACCATGCACGTGGTACGGTCTTAGTCTAATCGCGGCAAGACAATGCTCCAGCCCGTGGGGCAAACTGAACATGGTGGTGGTAGAGGTGGAACTGTGTGGTCATGTTGCATGCTGGGTCCAGACAGGGGCGGTGGTGGTGAGGTGCACCCAGAATATCGGGCCCGAAGGCCTATCAACTCATCCTAGTTCCAATATGGCATCCCAAAAGAGTCGCCATGGTATTGGTAATCTCAAATTAACCGTCACCGCATGATCGAGGGTCCATATCTCTATGATCTGATATTTGCTCTAATTGACTGCATGAATATGATTCTGCGTCTACCTGCTCCGTATCTACTCAGAACCTAGGCCTGGCCTCACCAATATCCTATAAAAGGAAAGGGGTATACACTCGTGACTATCAATCTTGAAATCAAACCAATAATGTATGACTAAAATCCTCCGAGAGAATGAATTAACATGTGATGTCAACAGCTAAACTGATATATGGCTTCACAAGTAGGAGCGAGATTCTGACATGGTAATACCTCAAGGGTAATGTGGCTCAAAAGCTCACAACGGGAAAAGGCAAGTCCTAAAAGCTAGATGATCGTGACCTAGACCCGGATAATGCAACTCCAAGATCCAACCATCAATCAAAATGACACACTAGCCATGCATGTATCCATGAAATCCAGCTCAGGGCAATACAAGTCTTTATTGCTCGGATATCCGTCATCTCCATAGTCCTCCCAAACATCAATATAGCCCCTACGCTAAACCCTACTCCAAACTCCTAGCTTGGTCGAAGGCAAACAATTGGGAATGACTCCCAAGCAACTCAAATAATCAATGAGGAATAGTCAACCGAGACTAGTGATTCAAGAATAAGGGGATACAAGCGCGCCCCACAAACACAAACAATCAAGCAGTCATGCAAGAGATAGGGTAGTCATGCAGCAAACAGTAATGCGCAGAGAGCAAGCCTACCACATAATCTACACACAATCCAACCATTTATGCCAATCAGAAACATATAGCTTGGTACCAATCAACCATGAGCAAGCATGCTAGAATCGAATAGGTGAACACACAAGCACAAACAAACCAACCACAAGTGTATGCTAAATACCAACCAAGTAAGTGATCATCAGTCATATGTGTAGCCTAAGAGTCTACTGGTCAATGAACCATGTGCTCCAATATACCCAACTCAAGTTCAAGCTTGACCCTCTTATGAAACCAGAGATTCTGGGTTCGATCCCCAACGAGTCACCAATTTGTGGACCCTACCCGATCCACGGTCAAGAACTACTATTAATGGAAAGTGAGTTGATTTTCAAGTTTGAAAATCCGTCTCAAAGGAGGAAATCCGCTTTTGTTCGGGAGTCGCCACTTACTTTTTATTTATTTATTTTTTAATGGGGAAAATTAAGTAAGAACAAAAACCCCTCATTGACTCAAATAAAAAACATCCACAAAAAACCCGATTTGGCTCGGGATCAAGTTACCTATCGGGAAGGGGTACCTTACAGGTAGCACCCTCTAGGCCCTAACTCCGCCTTACTAATGAATCGGGTACATGGAATCATACGGGTCAAAGATCGACCGATCACCAGCAAAACATGACCTCGAATCACACCAACCAACTCAAGATTCAACATGCATAAACACCACCAAACAAAACAATGGCATAAATTGTGGTCCCTAGCCAAGCGTTGCATAAGAGGTCGGTCAACAAGCTCAAATGCACCACAAACATCAAAGTCCAAACACCATGTGTGCATATAAATGCAAATACCAAAGCCCAAACATGTACCTGTGGTCCTTAGCCATGTGTTGTAGATATGGTTAGTTAACAAGCTCAAATGCACCACAAACATCAAAGTCCAAACACCGTGTACGCATATAAATGCAAATACCAAAGCCCAAGCACGTACTTGTGATCCCTAGCCATGCGCTGCAGATATGGTTAGTTAATAAGCACAAGCACATAGCATGCATCCATGATCAAGTAACCAAAGTTTGCATTCAAAATGGAAGTGAATGGAAATGAGGGGATTCAGATGTTTCTTTCTTTCCACACTCCCCAAATGACAATTCACTAACCACAATCATCAATTCATAATCAAACTCACCTAACCTCAAGTGTCCTAACTACAGAGTGTGTCCCCTCTAATGTAAGTTAGGCTCAGCTTTAGACCCCAATTAATACCACAAATGCATTAAGGTAAACGGCTTCGAAGCTCAAGGATTCGTGCTTGAAAACCGCTAAAATAAGGCGGGGCCGCCTATAAGCTGTCCTACACAACCAGTTGAATCGATTCCAAAATAATTGAGAAAAATCCTGAAACTCTGTCAAAAAATTCCTCAAAGAGTAAGGAATCTAACAAAAAAAATAGCGCTCAATTCTAAGCCCGGATGAGTGAGAACCAACTTAAACAAGCCGATGCTTTTCTAAAACCAAGGCTACCCAGCAAAACCTGTTGAATCGGTTCCCAACCGATTCAACAGGTTGAGAAAAATTCTGAAACCTTGTCAGAAAATTCTTCAAAAAGTAAGAAATCCAACAAAAAATCCACGCTTAATTCCGATCCCAGGCGAGTGAGAACCAACTGAAACAAGCCGATGCGTTTCTAAAATCAAGGCTACCTAGCAGAACCTGTTGAACCGATTCCCAACCAATTCAACAGGTTGAGAAAATTTCTGAAACCTTGTCATAAAATTCCTCAAAGAGTAAGGAATCCAACAAAAAACGACGCTCAATTCCGAGCTCGGACGAGTGAGAACCAACTGAAACAAAGCAACATGTTCCTTATAGAAGGCCAAACCCGAGCCACCCAAATGCGTCAAGCTTAAAATTCACCACTTGCCAATGCTTTAGTAGATGTAATTTTTTCGATAAGCCTTTAGCATGCATGCCAAAAGGCCATCAAGTTTTCTTCCCAACTTCTCCAAACCAAACTTGTTTAGGAAAGCTGATCCTTAAGACACGTTCAATATTCACAAAACATACTCAAAAAACAAAGACCCCAAAGATATGAAATCAAAGGCTAACAAATACTGACTCACCCGACTCCAGCCAGCTCTAAAACTCTACTCCCGCAAAGACCTCCATGGAGATGCAAAGTGCCCTCAAGCCTAACAAATTAACCTGGACAGAATCTCCTCTGGGAGACCGTAAAGAAACCCCAAAACAAAGAGCTTTCAGAAAATGGCAAGAGTCTTTCCCAAATAAGAAGCGATTTTCTCCCTTTTCTCTCTACTCACTTCATATGAACCTTGAACTATCCTTCAAATGCCCAGAGCTCTCTTTCACACTCTTCTCTTTTTTATCTCCCTGTCTGGACAAAGCTCCTTACCCAGAAAGATGCAAAAAAGTCTAATAGAGTATTCCCACTCTAAAAAAGCCAAAAGGTCATCTGCTCTCCTTTCTTCTCACCTTTTATACTCCTACCCCTCTCAACATTTGAGCCTCCTAGGTTCCTTCCCCTTCAGCACAAAAATCTCCTCCGCCAACATAAGAATCACACCCCCCATTATCTCTCTTGCATTCATGAGGCCAACTCACTCCCTTCAGTTTTCAACTTGCTTCACCACTAAGAATCCATATGGATTCATGGTGGGCTGCAAGGAACCCAAAACAAGGCCTAAAATGGACCCAAAATACCGCCCAAGACCGATCTGGAGCTTATGGGCCCAAGCCATGTAGGATTTGGACTCCAAAATCATCAAAATTAGTGCTCCATACAAGCTGACTTAATGAACCGATTGAAATGTATGCCAATTGATCGATCCGGCAGAGAAAAATTTTGAAAATTTGAAAGAATTTTCCTTTAAGAATAAGGAATCCAAAAAAAAAAAGGCGTACGATTCTGAGTTCAAATGAGGGAGATATGACAAAAACAAACTCGGGTGCTTTGAATTCAACCTGCTCTAATAATGAACTTTAACTTAAATCCGTCGAACAGGCTGTGTTAGTTCCCAACCTGTCGATCCAGTTGATAAAAAATTCTCAAATTTTGTCAGATAATTCTTCAATGAGTGGTGAATCCAACAAAAGAAATGGTGCATGATTTCGAGTTCGGATGAGAGAGATATGATTGAAACAAGCCCAAATACTCCGAATTCATACATGCTTCAATGAATTCTGCTTAAACTAAAAATTTGAGGACCGGTTGAGCCAATTGGGAAATTTTTTAATTTTGACATAATATTCCTTTGAGAACAAGGAATCCATAAAAAAAGCGATGCACGATTCCGAGTTCAGATGAGGGAGATATGATCGAAACAAATCCAAGTGCTCCTCTTTCGACATACTCTAATAAACTCCGATTTAGTTAAAACCTCAGGGGGGGCCACTTGCTTCCTATGGCACGATGCCAATAACTAAGAACAAAAAAACCACGATGACACTCCGAAGTGAACTACATATGCACTCAATGGACCACATACAAGCCCACCGTGAGCTTCTATAATCGGCTAGTTTTTAAAAGAACCATAATGGTGCCATATGAGAACGATGAGTGAGTGTGACACCCATAGGATAAATGCAAGTATTGAGGGATAAAATTGAGGGTCTACACACATGCAACTTGAAAGTAGCAATCCTAGATCCTAATTCGTACTATGAGAATCCGTCCTTGCTCACAACGATCACAACTTTGGACACTAGCATCTATATCATATATTATATCTATACCCATCACATGAAAAACACCACAATATATACTTCTTAGAGAGAAAAACCTAAAAAGGCAAATCCATCATGAAACCAAATCAAAATCAAATCAAAAATTGGTTAATCAGACTGATCGATTCGGTTTTTGTTTTTGTTTTATACAATTATCGGTTTCGATTTTGGTTTAGGTTTACAAAATACAAAAATCGTAGTTTCGATTAATCGATCGAAAATAAAATAATAAATAATATAATATTATTATTATTTTATTATTATAAAATACAATATATATATATATATATATATATATGGGTCAACATAGTCGTATAATTTAAATTTCATATACATATCATATACTCAGTATCAATAAATGTAAAGGGAAAAAAAAAAAGAATTTGTGATGGAACGTGAATTAGAAGCGAGGGATATGATTTTGTTATAAGAATGATGATGAATCGATGATCATGATAATTCTCTTCATGATTATCGATCCATTCAATATGTAAAGAAGTTGCAAGAAAAGGGCTTCAAGTGGTATAAGAAGAGAAGGCGTTTCTGTGCATGAACATGTTCGAATCAATGGAAGAATTAAGAAACAATTCATATTCTTTCAAGTGAAGCGCTGATATTAAGTTGTTTTGTTTGATATGACATTGCTCTATCATGCTTTTTTATTTTTTGCTAACGTCAATAGTAATTTTGGAATGGAGAAATTTTCTTAGACAAGGATATAGAATTTTGTTCTTAAATTTTGTGAAATCTCATTTCAAAATATATTATGATATATGCATATATCTTAAGCAATGTTGGATTCTTGAAAACAATTAAAAATAAATAAAATATATTGAAGGAAAATTATAAAATTAATTTTCCACATTATAAAAAACAAAGAATTAAATATTTTACATATTATATTTGCTAGTTGGCTTTTTGTGGCTTTGTACATTAAAAATTATAAAAACAAGATATTGGTCGGTAAACATTTAGGTATATAGCAAATTTAACCATGCTAATTTTGGTTAACTAAAAAAATGGTTAACTAAATATTTAGTTAACCATATTGATAGGTAGGTTTTTTATTTAAATAAATAACAAATCGAAAACCGACAATCACCCCTACTTCTTATCGTATAAGTTTTCATCACGCTCATAAATTACTTCATCAATTTTATAATGCTCAATCCATCTATTTTATTTACTCAATTTATTTATAACTTTTTTGTTGTCAAACCATGAGGCATCTTGAACGGGTTCATACACATGTGAAATCTGTGTTTAAGTCATATATAGTTGAAGCTTAACGAGTTCAACTCATTAAAATGGACCCCCTGGCCCATTAGGTACGTGGTAAAATAGTCGATCGATTTGACCCTTTTATTGAAGACACTTTTGACTAACTCAGCCCGACTTTATAAAGGGCACGAGTTAAAATGGACCAAAATGGGTTAAATATTAAAACATTAAAAATAATAATAAATAACAAATTTACAAATTTTATATTTTATAAAAAATAAATTTTATTTAGAGATTATATTTATTCTTATGTTCTTAAATTATATATAAAATAAAATATTTTAGATTATAGTTATATATATATATATATATATATATATATATATATATATATATATATATATATATATATACTATATCTTTATATATATATATATATATATATATATATATATATATATATATATATTTATTTATTTATTTATTTATTTATTTTATTTTAGAAATTAATTTTCATACTAGTATTATTTTGTTTTAGGCAAAAGGTTAAAAAAAAAACTATGTATTTATAAAAGGTGTAAGTGAGATATCGAGTAAAACACAAAGGTTTTTTTTGCACATTTTTCCTTTTGTTTTATTAAAAACAATTATTTAATAAATGTTTTTTTATATGGACAACTATTTTATATTTTTCATAATATAATAAACTAATTTTTTTATAATTATAAAATATTATGAAGTAATTAAAATTTTTTAAATAAAAAACATATCAAAATGGGCTAAATTATGAGCCTACCCGGTAGAGCCCTAATAAGCCGAGCTTTATTTTAGGTAGGCAGTAAGTAAATAGTTTTATTCGAACCACAATTTTCTTAATCTAACCCTCAAAAAATATGGGTTAACGTGAATGAGCCCATTATCATACAACACTAATCATCACCAAGCGTAGCATGAAACTAATCACTCCTTACTAGCGAGAGGCTGTGGGATGATAAAAGTTACAACCATATGTTTTATAACTTTATTGATACATAACCCATTTAATGTAGTTGTTTAATTGTATCAAATCATGAGTAATTTTTAATTAATCGTCTTTCATTTTCTCTCATATGTTCTCTCTTCTAGTTCCTGTTATGTTAGTGAGAATGAGTGATTTTTTTTTTTATCATTATTGGCCTAAATCACTCATCTACATCTTTTATGTCATTTTATTTTTCTACAAAGTAGTTATTTCTATACAAATTTTCGTTTTTTATATGTTTTTTCTGTGATACTGTCGTTGACTTGTTGTGATGTATGGTTGATGTTGTCTTTGTGCGAATATTAGTTTTTTGTTATCTTATTGTAAGTTTCTTAGTATGTGAATGGTCGGGCCAATGAGAAACAAATTCGTTAAGATAAAAATAATACTCTAAATCTCAAATAAGTAGTGTGATATATTGAATAACTGTATTCATATATATTATAGTTATTATTGAATTATTAAATGTATAACATTTGGTAGGTCGTGCTCTTGTCTTAGAATGTTGTGTCGTTTTAAATATTTTAGCGAATTTAATTATGTGTTTTTATATAATGTATTGTTAGTTTTAATCAATAAAATTATATATTTTAATAAAAATGTATAAACTTAATTTGTAGTATATCAAAATTCGTACAAATTATGAATTTTAAAAATAAAAACTTAAGATATGATATCAAAGAAGTAAAAAAAAAAACGTTATATCAAATGTCATTGAAGGTTTGACATATCACTAATCAACATCAATTGGTTGTTTGTTTCTAGGTAATATTGATTTAGAAATTGATTGGAACCCGGCTATAACTCTCAGAAAGGTAGTGTTTGTATTTTTATTTTTATTTTTAACTTTTTGCTGAAAGCAGTAATGTGACTTATGGTTGAATTTTTAAAAATTTTGATTGAATATAAAATTATTTGATTTTTTGGCTTTTAAATGTTTTCTATTAGAAAAACTATATATTAAATATGAGAAAAATCGGTGAAAGCTACCAAGTGATAAGTTTGTCCCAATTAAATAAAATCGTAAATTTTATTAAAATTTTATTTAAAACTTTATTATCTAAAATTTAGATAAAAATTAAGAAAATGATACTTTTAAAAAACAAACAACTAATACTAAATCATATTCAAAGCACTATTCAAAATAACAAAAATTATATTCAATATTTTTTTTAATACACTATAGTTTGAAAGGTAGTAAACTGATCCCACTGGGACTCGATATCACGCCCCAAAATCTACCAAAGGGGCCCTTGATTGTCGGTCATGCCCTTAAGCCATAAGTCGAGCTTGAAGTGTGAAACTTGTGGCACCTTAAGCATAAGCTGGATTTTGTCAGAATTATCAAACAATATTCCAAAAGTAAATACGCAATTTTCTAAATTAAGTCAATTCTCAAAATTAAAAATTTCATCTTAAACCAAAAAAATTATTTATAAATATCAAAATCTCAATTATGAATATCATATAAATTTATTATAACAATATTTAGGATATCCAAAATCGACTTTGTACTAATATAAAAACGAGATGTTATTGCCAAGTGACTGCACCACCACCTACCTCAATTTTTCAAACTTCACATAAACATGAACTTATCAGTTCAACATGATCCAACATAAAATTATGAAGAAATCAAATCATAATGATGATGTATCGACCACAAGCGAAAAAGTCATTCATGTGGAAACTAAAAATACACAAATAATCGACGAATGAGAGTGAGAACTAAAGCTCGATAAAATCTTAATACATTTTAAATTTGATAAAAAGTTTTCAATCATATAACACATAGGAGATGTTTTTCATCAAAACTTTTGATTCAAAAATAAGTTGGAACATTCAAAAATTTCCTTGGCTTGTTCTGAATCGGTTTCGTATCGAACCGCGATCCCAAGCAATTTCATATCAAAATTGATTCAAACACTTTTATATCAAAGTCAAAATCAGTATATTTTGAATATATTTTTATACGATCAAATATCAAATGGGGCCTAGTATATGGGACTTTTTGAATTGGTGGTTAGCATGAGTGTTTATTTAAGGTGTGGACCAGAACGAAGCAGCTACGAAATCTTTTTAAGCTAACCTCTAATCGAGAACCTGGGGATGAGATTAGAATCAATTACATTCGCCACGAAGAATGTAAAAATTGTATTATTTATTGACAATGATCGAATAATTGTCAGCTATTATTTTAGTTTACATGATCGTGTTGTTGAAAATTTGCGGAAGCGATTTAACGATTTTGGATCCTAATAGAACAATTAAATTCGCCGATTTACTTGATCGCGACATAGTTTCTGAGAAAATTAAAAGAAAAACTTCTTGAAGAATCCGTCACGATAATTGAATATCCCAGTAATAATATATATATGTTTTTCTATGCGAATCCGTTACACTTCCAAAATCGCCCTTTGATGATATAAGGACTTGATTGATTCTTGACTTTACGAATCGAACCACAGCCGTTTGTGTGTTTTTCTATGCCTTCATATATATATATATATATATATATATATATATATATATATATATAGAGGCAGGAATACTAATATTAAATATTATTTATTAAGACATTTAGTCATATAACCGTTACTAATATTAAATGTCTTTTATTAAGACATTTAGTCATATAACGTTACTTATTAAATGTCTTTTATTGGGAGCATTCTTTCAAATAACACTTGATTACTAATGTAAGTATAACTATTAAGACATTTACTCAAATAACAAAATACACTAAAATACTTGAATTTTAACGAAGATAAAGCGCGGAGGGATTTACACTTAGATAATTGTCTCTTAGATACTACACTAATCATCACCGTGTATGCAGCCGATAACAATTATCAATGCGAAATTATATGAATCAATTAGAAATTAAAATTTCTAACGTTCACCACTTGATTCATATAGACTGAAAGTATACAACATATTAACATAACTTGAGCTCACTTAAAATGTTATATATAAGTCACAACCGTAAAAAACTAAACCGACGAATCATGGCGAGTCCACTGAGAGCGACAAACGTCTCGATTTCTTCCATGTATCACAAGTCAATTCAATTCAAACAGTCACAATTTGATAAGGTAGACACGAAAATACCTTATCCCTGATATGATAAATAAGACCTAATATCTATAATCATAATAAAATATGCATAACTGAAATATATGATTCATAGATAAGCAAAATCAAACAAACATCGATATCTAGAGTATCAAATAAACATACGCGTGCTAAACATAAATTCATACATGTATGACCAATCATCCGATATACAGGACCGCGACTACTCCTATTTTACTAATATGATCGATAAATGTTTTAAGGAGCTAGTCCTTTAGTCAACGGATCCGTTAATCATATCACAAAAGCAATGTGCACTATTTGAACTTTTTGATTTTACACTCTTTCTCGACGTATAGATACTTTAAATCAAGGCGCTTGGCACCCTTGGTGTATCTATCATTCTTAGAGAAGAATACAGCTGCCGCATTATCACAATAAATCTTCATTTGTTTAGCAATGGTACCAATGATACTTAAACCATTAATGAAATTGCGCAGCCACAACGATTGAATTGTAGCTTCAAAGCATGCTATAAATTCAACCTCCATAGTGGAAGTAGCAATGACAGACTGCTTACCACTCTTCCAAGGAGATAGCTCCATCAGCCTAGAGTGAAACAAATAGCCAAATGTGGACTTTCGCATCCATACATCCCAGATAGTTCGAGTCCGAGTAACCAAATAAATTCCCAAGGTTACTTAGTTCTTCTATATGTGAGCATGTGATCCTTAGTGCCTTGCAAGTACCTCAAAACTTTCTTTGCAGCTCTCCAATGAAATAATCCGGGATTTGATTGATAACGACCCAACATACCGACCGCAAAGCTTATATCCCATTTAAGATGTGTCCGAGCACATCAAACTCCCAACTAAAAAAGGAACCTGGACTATGAACATGATTCCATCTTAAATCTTTCTAGAACTTCTTTGTTGATGTAAGCCTTTGAGATAATCCAAAATTCTCAGGATCCGGGTCCCGAAATATTTATATTCGATCACATAAGAAGCCCCACCCATATCCTTCATTCTCAAAGTTACTAGAAAGGCAATTCTTAACATCATAATAACCCACCATCACTAGCGGCAAGAAGAATATCATCTACATACAACACAAGGATTATGAACTTGCTCCCACAACCTCATGTAGATGCACCAACAACGCCATTTCTTACAAATCCATATGACAATACGTATCATTAAACTTCAAATACCATTGTCCGGAAGCTTGTTTTAATCCATAGGATTGATTTCTTCAACCTACATACCGTATTTCTTTACTTGTGGTCTCAAACCTTGGAGGTTGATCCATATATACCCCTTTCTTCCAAATTCCATTGAGAAAGGTCAAGCTTTTAACATCCATTTGGTGAAGCTCAAGATCAAAAATGAGCCACCAAAGCCATATTACAATCCTTAAAGAGTCCTTTCTAGAAACCGAGAGAAAGTCTTTTCAGAGTCAATGCCATCCTTTTGGTGCAACCTTTGGCAACAAGTATGGTTTTGTACCTTCTCGACATTGCTCCTTAGAGTCTCGCTTGGTCTTAGCACCCACTTACAAATGACTCTTTTAGAATCCTTTCTAGAATTCACATTTCCTCAAACATTATTGTCATCCATGGATTTCCCAACTCTTCCTTCATGGCCATTAACCACTTATCGTAATTTTCACCGCCATGGCTTGGTCGAAGAGTGACCCAAGTCATTATCAATGCTCAAGTCACTTTCATGCTCACTGCAGCATAAACTATATAGTCATTCGAAATAGCCGATCTTTTTTCTTCCTAGTAGACCTCTTGATAATTATTTCTTCGAGGTCGCACTTTGCTCATTAACTTGAGCATTTTCTCAGCCTTGAACAATGGCATCCATAATTGGGCTTGGAGCATCCATTTGTTGTTGTTCCATATTCATGCCTTGTGGCTGTGCTACAATAATAGGAACTTCAATTTGAGATGGATCATTTGATGGGTTTTGGTCCATCAATGACTCTTATCTCCACATCACGTGCTCCCACACTCCCACTGACACTGCCATTTTCAATGAAGCGAGCATTCCCTGACTCTACAATTTTTGTACTATGGTTAGACACAGAATCTATATCCTTTTGACCTTCCGGATATCCAACAAATAAACTACTCAATGGTCCCGAATCCAACTTCTTTTCATGTGGATTATATATCCTCACTCTACTGACAGCTCCACACGTGAAGATACCTTAAACTAAAGCTTCCTAGATGTCCACAGCTCATATGTCTTAGGAACCGCTTTTACTAGGTAAATTCTATTTATCATGTATGCTGGGCTGTCCCACATACATCCACAATGAAACAGGCGTAACTATCATTCACCATACCCTTACCATTTCCATCAATGTACGACACTTTCGCTATGCCATTTCGGGTGTGGCGATCCCGGGGCATCAGATATTGCGCATTAAATGCCCTCGACTCATGCTGAGTTTAAATGGGCCTGAATTTGTCCAACTTCTGATGTCTTTCATAATATCTACCAATTCTCTATCGGAATGTGATACCTAACCTTTCTATTTAACTGTCTCTCAACCTCTGAAATGAATGTCTCAAGGACATCAACCGATTGAGTTCTTTCATGCAACACATAAAGGTAATAGTACCTAGAGTAATCATCAATGAAGGTGATGAAATACCTCTCATCGCCCCAAGATGGTACATCGAAAGGACCACAAATATCCTGTATGTATTAAATCAAGTATCCACTACTCTTGTGGCGTAAATTGTTTTGATACATGTTTGGTTTGCTTACCCTTAATGCAATCCAATAATGCTATTATTCCAACCCAGAAAATCCAATCGAGGCAAAACTTCGCTTTAATTAGTCTCAAAATCCTTACTTTGGATATATGACTGAGCCTTTTATGCCACAAGTCGGCCAGAAGACTCATTATGCAATCTTTTCATACCAACATCATATTTAACATCAACATTAAACAGGGAATTAACAAAAGTAGAATTCAGATTGAAATAATATAAAGTATCCGACAACGAACCAGTACCACAAAGGTTTGTTCCATGATACAATGAAAAACAACCATGTCCAATCCTAAAATCAAATCCTAAAACATCTAATCTAGAAACATAAACAAGATTTCTAGAGCAATCAGGAACATATAAACACTTCTCTAGATCAAGGCAATAGCCCGTATCTAACACAATCTCTATATATGTCTCCACACCTTCAATTCTAAATTTTCATCCTGCTTTCCCACATAAATAGAAAGCTTTCACTTTCCGGCATTTGGTGGAAGCTTAGGTAAACCCGCATAACATTAGAAACATGAGTGGGTTGCCCAAAGGTCGCCACCAAGCATTAGAAGAAATCTCAATCGATTTGGATTCAAAGCATGGGCGTAAACAAAATGTATACCTCTTTTTCAAACCATGCCTTCCTTTTCGCAATCGGCCTTCTTGTGTCCAGGTTTCTGCTGCAAAGAAACATTTCAGAATCTTTTCAACCTCTCCTTGCCCTTTACCGGGCTGCACCTTAAATGACTGCTTTCCCTTGTTCTTCCATTTCTTACTTGGAGCTTGCCGCCACTAATCCGCTTGATTTTCATAATAGGCAAAGCTAGTTGGGAAGTTTGACCTTAAGGTCTTCCTCGCTTCTGCCTCCTCTTGCATGAGCATGACCTTAGTATCCGAAAGAGACCATTTTCCCTTAAGTTATTGTAAGTTCAAATTGCTTGAAATCATCACCCTTACATGATTTCAACAAACTCAAACTCAACACTCAAGCCACCCGTGATCCATATCCAAACTCTTAAGCCTGCCAGGTATTCCTCCATGTGAGTAATATGTTCCTCCATCGAATCGAGCTATGTACTCTTATTAGATAAATCATTAATAAGAGTAGCAACAATGTAATTTATCCACAATGTCCCACATAGTACACCTCCCTAATTTCACTCACAAATTCCCCTCACATTTTAAAGTCTCAATCAAAGGCTTAACATTAGGCGCTATGTCGAGCTTAAGAAAGCTCATCATAAGCCTATTTGACCCCTCCCAATTCCTCCCACATTTTCTGTCTGGCTCCAAACTAGTATCGCCGGTTTAGCGGGTTCATCCATAACTAGAGTCGACCGAGTCCCAAAGCCGCATTTAGCTTGACATATTCGATCCGGCCATCATAGTTCGCCCATTAAACTTGATACCATTGGCAAGCCACATTAGAGAGATCGCCGCAAAATATTTACATCTCACATATTAATACTTTAAATTTAAACCACAATTCGTACTATAATATATATACCAAAACATTGCATTTAAATTCACCTTTGGGCTAAATCTAAACACACAAACTAACAATCACCAAATATATCATTCATATAATATATATATCACCACAAAATTTAATTTTAATACATATAAGTCATCTTTGGATGCTGACTATATTAATTAAATAAGGTTCATAACCTACTTAATTTGTTATTAATATGAGGATCTACCAAAAGAGTAATCGATAACCACATGTAACAATTATAAATGTCATTATTCTTTAAATGTCATTTTGATGTTATATCAAATAAACATTTATAAATATTATTTAAATAATTTAATGAAATCCTGAAGGGCCACTTTAGCTTAATTAACGCACTCACTAAAATATTAAAGATTTAAACATATAAACTGAACTATTAAGTTTAATTAAATATAAAAGACTACTCTTTAATATCTTTATTCCTGACCATTAACCTGCCTTTAAAGCTCAAATTATAATATATAACATCTACATTATTAAATTGGTTTTATGTGAAAAGATTTTACATATAAATCTTCTCAAATTTGTATGTTTCATATATGCACATGCAAATCAATTCTTTTATACGGACAACATGCATTTACAAGGCATCTATATTGACGACGATAATAACTTGAATTCGATTCACTACAATTTGAATCGATCACAAATAATTAAAACCAAGCAGCAACATTTATATATAAAACTATTCAAAATCACAATTATGAGAACAATTGAATTCACACGATGAATGTCAAACTATCAATTCAAATATTCAACCAAAATGTTAATTCAAAATTAAAAACCCAAGTTAATTATGCCATAAACAGTTAATTTAAACATCAATTAACTATAATTAACTTTAATTGAGAAAAATAATTGAATTTCAAGAACTCGCTCGATACCAAAATTGTGAAAATTTGCAAACGATTTAACAATTCGATCCTAATAGAACAATTAAATCAACAAATTTAACAATCACACATAGTTTATTAAAAAACGAAAATAAAAAACTTACTTCGGGTTAATCCATCACGATAATCGAACATCCCAAGTAATAATATATATACGTTTTTCCTACGCATCCGTAACACTTAAAATCGCCATTCATGATATACGACTGATCGATTCGACTTTCGAATCAAACCCTTAGAAGTCAGAAGCTTTTTCTATGCCTTCATATATATATATATATATATAGAGGCAGAATACTAATATTAAATATTATTTATTAAGACATTTAGTCATATAACCGTTAATACTATTAAAATGTCTTTAGTCATATAACCGTTATTAATATTAAAATGTCTTTTATTAAGACATTTACTCAAATAAAATACACTAAAATACTGTAATGAACTTAATCGCGTTGAGGGATTTATGACTGATAATTGTCTCTTAGATACTACACTAATCATCTTCGTGTGTACGACGATAACAATTATCAATACTGAAATTATATGAATCAATTAGAAATTAAAATTTCTAACAGATCGAATTAACCAGAGTCAAATATTTCATACAAATATTCAAACCACAAAACATCATATCTCCACATTTTCTTTTATAAACATAACAAATCTCAAAATGCTTTCATGCAAAATCTCTATTTAATCCATCGACAATCAAAATAATAAAATAAATCAAACATATCCTCATTCAAATTACATAAAAGACAAATAAATATATTTTTTGAAAAATACTATATAGATAATCTTTACGCAAAAACATATAAAATATTTTATTTTGCAAAAGCGGTATTAATATCCCTTACTTCAAAAAAGTACTCAAAAGCCTTGAAAGATCTTGAACCGAATAATTTGACTCAATGAAATATTTCCTCAAAATAATAAGGGAGAAACTATCATTATTATTTCTTATGTATTCCTAAAACTTTCCTAATTTGATATTCCTAGCAATTATATTATTTTTAACTTTTAATCCATAATATTAAAAGTTAATGAGTTTCTAAATATTTTATAAAATTTGAGATGAGTAAAGTTTTTATTTTATCAAATACGATTTTATTGTTCACCCCAAGATATTGGATACCTTTAAATGGTAACTATTTGAATTAGATAATTTTTAAAATTTATAAACCTTAGTATTCATTTGGATCTTATTTTTAATAATTTATTTATTTATTTATTTTTACTTTAACTTAACTAAATATTTTTCTATAAATAAATAATATTAATAATATTTATAAATTATATTATTACACAATACTAGTCCTAACAATTATCATATGTATACAAATTTAGTTTTTTCAAAAAAAATTTATTTGTTTATTATTATTTTCTTTAAAAAATTATCTTCAAATATTTGTTTTTTTTTTCTAAAAAAAATCTTGAATATCTAACATTATTTTTTATATTTTAAAGCATCTATCATGAATCGAATTCTAAGCCTGCTTTAATAAGTGTATAAAATTTTACGTTTTATTCAAACTTTCAAAACAAGGAAAACACGCTTACATTTAGACCGGGACAAAACAAAATTGAAAACAGTTAAAATGAATTCACTATTTTCAACATTTTATATACGAACTGAACCTGTTTCATAATGTTTTCCTTATTTTCGGTAATCTAAATCGAAAACACTTTATTTTGTCGACGTGATAAAACGAAACATGGATCGCGGGGCTATTTTATTCTTTTCTTCCCTCGCTTCCACTTCGATTTTCTTCATCGTGCCACTAAACACGGATTGTGAATAGTAACCTCGCATTTTAAACACATTTTCATTGTTTTCATTAACTTCATTTTCAAGAAATTCGCTTTACAAAATGACTTATTCTTTATTTTCAACCAAATTCAAGACGAAACGTATTTTCCGAAAAACGAAAATTAAATATTAGAATATATCGTAAAATTTTCATATTCTCAATTCTGACAGCTTAAAAAAATTTCGTGGAACTAAACTGGGGCCTTGTGTTTCTTATACCTAGGTTTTCTTCAAGACTTACTTTATGAAGAAGGCTTTAGGTTCATTAGATTATATATATATATATATATATATTATTCATAACAATAACTTTTGGCTTTTTACTATATTTTCCTTTTGTCTTTCACTTATACCAATTAAAAATCACGAAACATTCACTTTGGACTTTCAACCTACTTTCCATAACCTTACTAGCTCATTTCTAAAATTTCACTTATATAATTTTTTTATTTTCATTCACAAACTCATAGCTTACGTAGGTTTCCTATATATTTTTCTTTTACTCTTTAATTCTCCTATCAAATAATTTTATAATACACTCATATTTTATTTCATTTTTAAAGAAATCGAGGTAATCTAAATTTAACTTATTATAGGTTGATTTTAAAACTAAAGAAAATTAAAATAATCTACATAAAATAATTCTTAAAAAACAATAAGGGAAAGATGTTACCTTTCAAATTTCTTCAATCATAGATTCTAAGTTTTAGGTTTTTCATTATCTTGAAATCACTCTTCAAACTTGGGATTACTTTAATTTACTTTCCACGG
This sequence comes from Tetrastigma voinierianum, assembly GCA_016808115.1. Lineage (NCBI taxonomy): Eukaryota > Viridiplantae > Streptophyta > Magnoliopsida > Vitales > Vitaceae > Tetrastigma > Tetrastigma voinierianum. The sequence continues at coordinate 36,654 of JAEQBH010007291.1, read as the reverse complement.
TTTCCATGATCAAGACGGAGGCTATGCATAACACAAAAATGATTTATTAATATTTTTTCTATTTATACTTAGGGTTCCTTTAGAGAATTAATTCCTATACTTTTATTTTAATTTTAAATAATTATATTTTTCTACTTTTAAAAAATAATTATAAGGTATCACACCCGAACTTGAGACTCTCTCTATGCAATTTACTTATTTTAATGGTTAATGCTCTACCATTTTGTATAGACATGAGACATGTATTTTTGAGAGTTTATATTATAACACAAGAAAAACAACTTTAATCTTAAATATCATTTAGTTTGAGATGGTTGAAACACAAGCGATACTTTATTTTTTAATTTTAATTATAAATTTTACATAATCAAATAACTATGAAAATGCTTTTTTTTTAACTCTACTAAATAAAAAGTTTAAAACCATTATAAAATTTAAATTTATTTCAGACCATGAACATAATATAATTAAACTACATAACTCTATTAATTCGAACCACAGGAAGCTGTGAATTCGAAATAGAAAATGACAAGAATGTTTAAACTAAATGGAAATTTATAAAATTAAACATTTATTTATACTTTGGGCTTTAAACATTTATTTATAAATTTTAAATATCATCAACACTTTCTAAATCTCATAAAATAATGTTTTTCAAACTTCACTATGCTAGTATTCACATTTTTCCTTTTAGGTTCAATAGTTATAACTTTCTATTAAATTACGACAAATTATTGCAATAACTATAATGCAGAGTCAACGTTAGACCAGTCATAAGGAGTGAAAGGATCAATAACTTCTTGACAACAAACTATAACATTATTATAATTTTAAGTGAAAAGTTAAAAAAAAAAAACCTATAATGATGGAAACATTTAATAAAAATAGTAATAAGGGCAGAACAAATATTTTCGGAACACTTATTGTCATATTCCTGACGGTTTCCAACTCGAAAGATTAAGAATGCTGGATGCAATCAGAAAAGTGGTGATCCGGCTGACGATAATGATCAGATATTCGACGATTGCTCAACAAAATACGGTGCCGAAGTTAAGACGGTGTCAGATACTGAATTACATACCTTTTTCATCAAAAGTGGGGTCCTCATAATTTATGGGTAAAGGAGGCCTACGAACTTTCCCCATTTTTCTCCGGAAATAATCTCATTTTCTTATGAACAAAATCTCAATTTCCTTATCAAAGACTAATTATTCCTTATCAATGATTGATCTTCCGAGACGTAAAAGATATGGAAACTATAAAATTCATGGATAAATACCTTTTGTGTATTTCATGTTTTTATCAATTCGTACATAATGAATTTGCTATAAGCAGAAGAACGATCGATCGTAGACTTCGAACCTGTGATCTGGATTGCCAAGACTCCACAAGAATACCACTTTATGGGGATGGGTCTTGATCTCGTCCAGTAATGCCTCCCGTTTTAATATTTGATTATACTCTACTAATTTCGTATCAGGAGAGATTTCGACATTGATCGAGCGAAATGGGTCAGCAGAAATTTACCGAAAGAGTTTCGTTTAAAACTTACGCACTACATTTATAAAAACAAAATAATTTAAATAAATAAAATAGTTTAAAATTTCTGTTCCATTTAGATTAAACCCTTTTTAAATTACTCATCAAATACTATATTGTTTTTTTTAAAATATTTATTTACGAATATAATTCCAAGGCGATGTTGTCAACCAGGGAGAGGCAAACCACATGCACCAATGAGACATAAAAGAGTTTGTCATGTGACATGAACCACGCCTTTTGATGAGACATATATCCAACACCAACTCTTTTAAATTTTATAAATAATATTGAATATAATATTCTTAAATTGGATAATTTTATGTATAAATAAGAAAAAATAGTAAGGATGGATATCTTAGTTGGTGTAAGGTATTATGATATCGGTATGAGTTCTTTCAAAATCATTGAAAGTGGGTAAATGAGTCTCGTAAAATTAATTGAGGTGCGCACAAGCACAAGTTTAACCAACATTCAAGATTATGGCCTTGTTTAGATAAAAAATTTAATTAATCACTTATTTTATAAGATTTTATTAAATAAAAGTTTATGTCATAAATATTTTATTTAATAAGTTATTTATGTTTGGATGCATATCTTAAATAAGCATGATTATTCAAGACGTTTAATGAATTATCAGAAAAGTACTTAAAATGATTGAAAAGACCATTTTAAATATTTATAAACTTAGAAGTATTTGAATTAAAAAAAAAAAAAAGAGAACTTTCTGTTTTGGGGGTTAGATTAGATATGCTGGAAATGACTTCAATTGTGGAGGTATTTTGATTTTTCCAAGAAAAATGGAGGAAAATTAGAGAAAGTTAGGAGGAAATTATTTTTGTGGGAATAAAATATATTAGAGGAGGAAAGGAAGGGAAAGGGGAATCCAAAAACGAAGGGAATAGGAGGGAAGATTGGGAAATATACCAAAATAGAGCGGCAAGAACTCCCAGTAAATAAAGAAAGTTCCACACAGCTACATAGAGAGAGAGAGACCCATAAAAGGCAGTGAAACCAGAGAGGGAGATGGAGAGAGAGGGAGGGAGAGGAGGGTACGAATACCTAGAAGGAGGTATATATTGGTCAAAAGGAGGAGGGCCAGAGAGAGAGAGAGAGAGAGATGTCAGACCTAGACAGGCAGATGAACAGCTGAAGAAGTGAGCCTCTGAAAGAGTCGGAAGCAAAGGCCCTTGCCTCAAAGCCAGAAATCCTGGTTGAAGAGAGAGGCTGTTCAGTGGTCGATGCTCCAAGCCACAAGGTCCCTATACTCTTTCTCTCTATATTCTAAGACAAACACACACCCACACATTTTTCTCTATGGAGATCCAATAATGAGGTAAAACCGAAGCAGAGAGGACAGGGAGTGTGAAGCTTATTGAGCTTGTTGTGATTGAGGGAATATGGGACATGTGCTTTGCATTTTGGGGCTTTTGGGTTCGATCTGGTTTTGGAAAATTGGGCTGTTTTTAATTTTTCATGCTTGTAAAAAATTTAACTAAAAATCTAAATCTCTCTATCAACATATGGGAGGGGTTATGTTAATTGAATATTAATTTTATTGTGTTTATAACTAGAAGGAAGCTAGGGAGGAACCCTATGAATTCTTTGGATGGATGATTTAAAAGGACTTTGGTTGATGCGTTTTGAGTGTTAAACCCTGAATAGGTAGCAGAATGTTTTTTTTTGGCGTCTGAACTTAATGTTGTTTGAGAATATACTGGATTTTGAAATTATGGCTTCTGCCGGTTTTCAATTAGAGTAGATGGTTATTAATAAGTTGATTGTAATGAGAACATATTTGGACTTCAATACAGATAATGTAGAGAAATCCATCATCTACACATGCATGATACCTTGAAGAAAATTAGCTATGATATTTATTCTGTGCAACTTGTTCTTGATGAATTGTCACTTAGTTGGTAATGATAAACTTGTGTTTTGTCTTTTACTTGATATGCTTAGAGAGCTCCTATGATAGTCTGCTGGACATTTTATGTAGTCTTCATGTGAGATCAATCTGAATGTGGCTTTGGTGTGATGTGTGGTATGACCCAGTTGGTTTGGTTTATGGGCTCAGTTGATATTTTAATGGACCTGTCACCTGTTCGACGTGAATATGAATTAGGGAATTGGTTTGCCCAGGTATTAGTTTTCTTTTTTCTTCCTTTTTTTAATAACTAAAAGGGTAAAAGGGTCAAATAGTAAAATTTATAGATATCAAACAAGGAGGCTGCACACTGAGGCATATATAGAGGTCACCAATAGGCACAACCCAAAGGTTGGTGACAATAAACAAGAATCACTCCCTCTCTCACCAATAAGACACTCAATCCACAAAATCAGTAAGAAACACTGAGCCTACTTTTATGTTTGTTAAGATAAATTGTGAAAAAATTTCAGAGGTTGTTGCTTCATATAATTCATTTTGCTGGTTGATGTGGATACGATTTTTACAATTTAGATATATGGTTCATGGTGACCACTAGGTTGACTATGAGTTATCAAACTGTTTGGTTGAATTTGTTTGTATTTGGCTCTGTAAATTGGGTCCTAGACTGGCATATACAACTTGTTTAGGGTTTGGCTTCATCTCCATATTTATCTAAAGGTTTAGGAATCTAACCCCAAGCCTAAATTTGGTACATTTGCCACCCTCGTTATGAAGTAATGAAAGTAGTAGATGGAGATGTTTGACTCCAACCTAGTGATGTTTCGATATGGAAAAAAGAGAGGGTTAGAGCCTTGATGTTGGAAGAGGTTGAAGCCAAAAAATGAGGTAAGGTAGAATTATAAATGTTGGTTCTTTTCATGAGAAACATCTGAGGCGTAAATCAAGGGAAATGTGGTTGAAAGTGTGTGATAGAAACATCTAGCTTTTCCACAGATGATGAATGCCTGTTGGAAGGAAAAACTTGTTGCTAAGGTTGGGGCGGAGTGCTAGCTGGTTTTTGAGGAGAACAAATAAAAGTTGGTGTAGTGGGACTTTTCAAAATCTTTCGCTGAGTCCGGGATTGGAGATTAGTGTTTTGTCTCTGAAAGGTCGAGGCAATGAGACTGCAAGGCTATAGCACTTTCTTGGAAGAAGAGGTTTTCTTAGCTCTCTCAAACCTAGGCAAGGATAAGGCACTAGGTCTAGATGGGTATACTATGATGTGTTGGTTTTTTAGTTGGGAGATTGTAAAAGAAGAAATGATGGATTTTTTTTAGAGATTTCCATGGAAGGCAGATTTGTCAAGTCTTCGAATGCTACTTTTCTAGTTCTTGTTCTAATTCTAGTAAAAGGTGGTGTTAAAGATTTGAGGATTTTAGGCAAATTAGTCAAGTGATGAGAAAATGGTCCCTTTCTCCCAGAATGCTTTTATGGAGGGTAGATAGATTTTGGATGCAATCTTGATTGTTGATGACGATATAGACTTAAGGTTGAAAAGTAACAAATATGTTATCCCTTGTGTTTGATACTTTGAAGGTGTAAGTGGTTATATAAATTGAAATGTCTTGTTATCGGTATTGCAAAAGACGGGATTTGAGGAGAAGTTGATTGGTTGGATAAAGCATTGTATGTAAGCAACATAGTTCTATAATCTTGTTGATGGAATTCCAATTGTTTTTTTCCAAAGCACCAAGGGCTTGACACAAAGGGGCCCCTTCTCTTTCTAATTATTTGTGATTGCTATGGAGGTATTTAGTCATCTCCTTACTAGGGAAGTGATTGACGACTATATTTCTTGTTGGTGAGTGAGAGGCAAGGGCAAAGATGGGATTCAAATCTGTCACTTATTGTTTCTTACAGGTTTTAGTTTTCTACGAGATGTTGATCAAATGACTTATTTGAGTCAGTTGCTTCTATGGTTTAGGGCTACTTCATGTTTGAGAATCAATTTGGAAAAAAATTAGTTAATTCCTATAGGTAACATGGATAATTAAATGACTTGGCTTTCGAGTTGGGTTGTAGGATGGGTGCTCTTCCTTCCTCTTATTTGGGTCTTCCTTTGGGAACCTCTTTAATGTTCATGGTATCTTGGGATGGACAGAAAAGAGGTCTCACAAAAGGATAGCCATGAGGAAAAGACAATATCTCTTAAAAGGAGGGAGGCTTACTTTGATTCAAAGCTTTCTTTCTAGTACACTTAAGCACTTCATGTCCTTACCTTGTATGTCAATATTTGTTAGATTGAGAGATTAACCAAATTTAAGGATTAGTTGCTGGTCATATTTAGAAGATGATAATCACATGTGTCAAAAGGGTTTGGAGGAGGTGCTGCTAGATGAACAAAGCTTTCCTTTATAAGTGAAATACACTTTGGCAATGAAAGAACGGTGCTATGGATGTTATTAGCAAAAAGTATGGTGAAGAGTGAATGATGTTTTTGTGAGGTAAGAAATGGGCATGGTGTTGGCCTTTAGAAAAACTATAAGAAAGGAAGGAATGGTGAGTAGCAGGATGTCTTAGTAGTTGATGGTCAGAAATGAAAATGAGATTTTGAAGGATAAGAGATATGGAAATGAACTGTTACGTGTTTCCTTCCTTCTATTTTGTCCTAGCCACTTCTATGAAGCATAGGTGGTGGACATTTGGAATAATCAGTAGTCATAGGGTTGTGGATGGCCTTCTCCCTTCTCAAGGTCAGCGCGAATGATTGGTGAGGTGGAAATGTGAAGTATTTTCTGTTGGAACTTTAAGGCATAATGGTGTTTAGGGATAAGGAAAATAAAGTGGTTTGGATGACGAAGAGCTGTAAGTTTTAGTTAGATTCCTTTACTTATTTGGAGCCCACATGACCCTTCATTTTCATTGGAAACATCATTTAAAGTTATTTTATGCCATCAAGGTGGGTTTTTTTTTTTCACTTGGGAGGTGACCTGGGCAAACCCTTTGCTTCTAGATTGGCCTCATAGAGGAAGGAGTTTCTTTGTCAAACAAATATTTTCTTTGCCATGCTGAAGCAGAAACTATTGATTACATTCTTATCTATTGTTCAAAGACCAAGATTTCATGATAGCCGCTTTTTGCTTTCTCTGGAGTGTCATGGGCTCTTCCTGTTTGGTTAAAGAGATACACCTTGTGTGGTACATGTCATTATTGAATAATGTTCACAAAAAGTCTTGAAAGGCTAGCCCATTATATATATCTTCTAGAGTGTTTGGGAGGAAAGGAACATGCTAGTTTTTGGTTTAAAGGATGACAAGCAGTTTTGATTGTAATCAGGTCTTGGTCTAGGTTGTTTATATAGATGTGGGGCCTCCCATGTCTCTTTTTACGTTTATCAATCGGTTAAGTTCTAAGTGTGAGGGCAATCGACATGTTTTTTGTTCTCTCATCTTGGTTGGTCGAAGCCTTTAATGTTTATTCATGTTGGTATTGAAGGTTGTGTGAGCTGCTAACTCAAATTATACTAGTGTCCTGTGGATTGTTTCATAGAGTGGTCTTATTGAAAATTTCTTTTCATTGGACTAGACATGCTGTTTTTCATGCTTTCAGAGGATTCCTAGAATCTCATTGTTAGATCTTATAAATGGATTGAACCATTCGCTTCGAGACTACAGATGTGGTTTATCAAGGGTGATTATGATCATTGCTACACTAGAAGTAAATAACTACATAATCAAAAGTGCTTCAATATCCTTTGTTGAGCTGAAATAATTCCGATTTTAGAGTTCATTATGATTTTCTTTTAAACTAAAATAAAGCAAAGCAATTAACATGCATCCCTTTGTAATTATTGGTATTATTTTTTGGTGCAAATAATGGAAACATCATAGCTGTTTTTTTGTGCAGTCTTAGGAGGCTGATTGCCCTTCTGTAATTTCCAAGTCTCTCTATTTAGTGTCCTTTCTAATACACTTTTTTTTATTATTTATCAAAAAGAAAAAGGAACTTCACCATATGATCACTGTTTTCTGCAAACCCTATAATCTTATATTCCTTGATATATTTTCTGAATATTGATCTTAATTGTTGCTTAGGTTTGGTGAGCTTATTTGGTTGTTTTTGTTTAAATAGATATGTGGTGACATTCATGGGCAGTTCTATGACATGAAAGAGCTAGTAGGAGGTGATTGTCCAAAGACAAACTACTTATTTCTGAGATTTGTTGACAGAGGTTTTTACTGTTGAAACATTTCTACTTGCTAGCTCTGAAGGTAATCGTTCTTTATTATTTTCCTTGAAAATTAGATAATTTCTTTTGGATGAGACGGGCCTTGTCCATCTATATATCCAGGGCTGGAAATTCAATCTTTTCCAGAGGTCTTTGTTACTTTGTTCCAGGAGACTGAAATTCCAGCCATTTAGTTAAAAATGCTCAGGGAATGAATTTTGCATCCATGTTTCCAGAGCAAGGCCTTCAAGGAAACTAGCCTGCAATTTGACTTGTTGATTGATAATCATCCAAGCTCAAGCAGACCATGGAACTCATGCATCCAAAAACCCAATCATCTTGATAATCAATCCAGCATTCAAGCCCTGGCTCAGTTTGAGCCTATTTTTCTAAATTCAGGTTGAGAAGATAACCTCGAAAGTTAATGGTATATAGGTTTGGTTGGATTGATGGCTTTATGGTCGTAAAATCTGGATGAAATGCATTGAGATGAGCTGAAAATAAGTATTTTGAATTTCACATTTATCTAATGAGGAATGGAATTAAATTAAATATTCCTTGTTAAATCAGCCTACTATGAACTAACTTTTAATAATGAATTAGAACCAAATTTGAGTGTATGAGAGAGAGAGAGAGAGAGAGAGAGAGAGAGAGTTGAGTTTCAACTCTTTTTTTATTTGGCAAGGTTAGAAAGTTTAACATATTAAATATGTAAAAGTGTACATGTTTGCTTGAATCTTATATAAAAATAGACGATTGGCTTTGGTTTGCCCGTTACTTTTGCTGCCAACTTGCAATTTGATTTTGCTCAAGTGTCCAACCTAGATCATGCTTAAACTTATCCAAAAATCAGGACTAGGTCTGTTTGACATGCCCAAGTTGCAGCCCTAAGGAAAATTTTATTTGATTGATTGTTTATTTCAATAATTTGGTTCTTATTTAAGATTAGTGAAACAATATGTGTGCCACCCATTTGATGTAAACACCTAGGTATTACCAACCTTGATAATGCTATTTAACCATTCTAACCATTTCCATTTGATTGACATTGTCCAAAAAGCTAGAGTGCTATAAACATAGAGAAAGTAACCAAATATTGCTTCCTTAAAGAACTTTATTTTGATTTATTTATTTAACAACTTTGGGAATGTATTGAGATTTTTTGTTAGGAAGATTATTCCTTGGATGCCTTGTTGTTAACCTGTGTTCCACAATTAAGATGATTCAATTGCTAGGTCATCTTTATGTTCCATGAGGCAATTTCTTGCATGTTTTCTTTCCAGATATGGATTCTCTGAATGGTATTTGTTCTTGTATTGTTTTTAACCACATTTGTCTTGATAAAATTTCTTGTAGCTTGTCTTATTACATTTGAGGGATAGATGAGCAAAGCATCTGAAATGGCTAACCTATCACATTTTTCAACCTCTCCTAGCATGAGGAACTGACTAATATACTATTTTGTGCTGGGAACCTGTGCACTTTAAGATAATCTCAGACCTCTAATCACCCTGTAAGCAATTCTCTATATTTTTCATAATGCAAAACAAGAAGGATTACATACTTATAACGCCCACGACAGCCCACGACTAACAAACTAACAGAAGGCTTCTAGAAAGCCACAGAAAGACCAAACTGACCCTAGCACAATCATGAGAAAACAGGAAAGAAAACACTTTCAACAAGGGCGCTAAAAGACACAGCAACAATCTTTGATATCACCTGGAAATGTAGTCTCATTAATTGTCACCTGGGGCTGCAGTCTTCCCCTTTTTCTTCCTTGTATAGGTTATATAGATTTGGGGCTTATCACTTTACCGCTATGTTATGCATAAATCCCTTTGGTTTCTTCAGGAACTTTTTCAAATATCTGGAATTAGTATGCAAAGTTGAGGTCAAATCCAGATTCAAATGGTAGAACTGAGACTTTGCTAGTGCTTCATTATGCTTGAAATGTCTAATGTGTCAGACATTAAAACTTGGCAATATGAATGCCTTTTTCTAATAATTCTTTGGGAAACATTAGATATTTTTTCATTGAAAAAATTACCTCAGTTCATAACCGCACGAGTTACTGCTTCAAATAAGAAGAGTTGCTTTATGAATCCTGTAGGCTAAAATAAGAACCCTTTCAGTTTGTTCTTAGTCAAACTACTGTAATTGCTCTATCATAAGTTGGCATGTTTTGGTAATTTTGTGGGAATGCCAATTGTTAGTTTTAAAAGGAAATTATACCTTTTAAGGAAGATGGAGGTGACAGGGGAGGAAGTGTAATGTTTTCCCCTTGTGGGTGGGGGGCATCCCGTTTCAAGAGGAACAATTGGAATTTAGAATGCTTTGGTTAATTACTAAAGGTCCCATATATTAAGATAGGGAAGAGGAGCAATGGGTTCTATCTCACTTGCAGGATAAAAGTAGTGTCTCCACTCAAAAGGTTCTAGGGAAGATTTAGTCTGCTTCAGAAAATCTAAAGACATCTTATGTTGGCCCTAACAGAGTGGGGCTAAGGAGTGGGAAATTTCTGGGATGAGAATGAAGAAGTCAAGATGGTTGGCTGGGAGCATGCCAGGTTCATGGGTCTTTAGGGCTTCGGTTATGTTTGGCTGGTAGTTGCTTGTTGGCCTTATTTGTATACTTTGTGTGTACTTTCCAACACTTTTAATATAATTGCTCTTTTACCTAAGAAATAAATTTATTCCTTGGAAGAATAATTTGTGGGTTTCACATGCATGTTAAATGTGCATATGTTAATCATGTGTGTTCTTCATTTGAACACAGGTATAGCTAAAGAAAACCTCTCCCTTTGAATTCCATCCAAAGCTGAGACTTTATTCCACCTTCCAAAGTAGCCTCTCAAGCAACTAGCTCCACCTTTTCAGTACCCAATAGTTCCAAACAACACTTTGCAAGAAGTTGCTGTTGCCTAGTTGGTTCCTTGCTAATCTTTTAAAGAGATTTAATATAGAGTTTTCTTTTTCACCCTTAGACTTTATCCAAACCACTCAATCCTTCATATCTCTACATGATCTTTCTTCTGGAATCTTTAGGGAAAATGCTCCACATCTGACACCTTCTAATTATTGAGCTACCTAGAAAAAGTAGGGATCCTAAACAGCCCTCTCCAAGACTTGCTTCAAATTCCTCTTGCCACCCAAGCCTCCATGATGGAGGGAAATAATAAATAAGGAGGAAAAGTGGTGTCCAATGACAGGCTCTCTACACCCATATTATCCTTCCCAAAATCTAACCCTCCCCATTCCTTGTAGAATGGGTCAAGTTGCCATCTATCAAGAACTTACTCTCTCTTTGTTGGTTTTTCTATAAATTTTTTTGATCAAGAAAAGCAATATATTGGACTAATAAAGAGCAAAGAGGTTCTAAAGAGTACACGAGGAGGGTATACAAAAAGAAACCTAATAAAAACCTCAAACTCACCTATACCCCAACCACACCAAAATCCACTAAAGAATCAAGAGCACAATACTATACAAATTTGCCCAAGACCACAAGTACATAAAAAAGTGATTTGCATTCTATGAGCAGTAGGGCTATGTCCGAACTATTATCCTATTTCTAGCTTCTAAGCCAAACTATCCAAAATAAGCAAAGAGGACCTCGCGATCCAAAAAGTCTCTTGCATTTTTCTGCCAACATTAAAACGCGACATCCAATTTCTAGCTTGGCTTTCATAAATCTACCCTAAACTACTCCTACTTCACTAGAACGCCACACATTTCTGCCCCACACTTTGGAAAATGCAAACCTCAAAGAGCCTCCTCGCCACTACAAATGCTCCACTTATTTGCATAGAGCATCCTTATTGAGCAAAGCTAAATTCTTCAATTCCAAGCCACCCTATGCTTATCAGAGCAAACAATAGACCTATTAACAAGACAAGGCTTCTTCTCAAGAGTCCCTTCTCCTAAAGAAAATACCATTGGATCTGTTCTAACTCAATCTTACAATGCATGGAAGATAGAATTGAGACAAAGTAAATGGATATATTGGATAGAGTACTTTGAATTAAGGTAGGTCTACCCTTTTTAGAAATATATTGACGTTTTCAAGAAAGAACCTTGTGCAGTCTGGAATAACAAGCAGAAGAAGAAAATATGACAAACCTAAAAATCTGTGAAGCGTAAATAAATTGTTCACATTACAGAGGGACAAGGAAGTTTTTTTTTTTTTTTTAATGGTGCTTCCATAATATAAGAACCTGATAAGCCTCTGGCAAGATTAAAAATAGAAAAAACTTCAACATGGTTTCTTGCAGGCTTTCCTTCAAAACCAGGACTGAAGGTAGACCAACACAGAACAGAGGCCTGCATTACCTATACTGAGAAAAACCAATCAAGAGGTTTTGCTCATAAGGAGTCCCAGAAGCAAGTTCATTCTGTGGTCAAGACCCACATACTTCAGACAGACTAAGAAATTTTTGTTGAAACCAGAAATCATTTTTTCTGATTATTTTCCTATTTGTCTCTATTATATATGGTAAAATGAAATTTATTTATTTATTTTGTGATCCTCCTTTCTCTTTGACTCTCATTTGTTTCTCTCAAGTTAGAAGAATATTTTACTTCACTTGTTTTTAAGACTTAAGAGCATCTTTTATTTTCATTTTTCCAAATTAGGATAACCTTTTTCTGTTCAGAAGTATGTACATGATTGAGAATGATGAATGGAAAACGGTTTTTTTCCTTCAACATTCTATTGAAGCAGGCCTAAAGCCTAGGGCAGCACCCACCAGCATAACAATCCACTACCCTAAGCTCTTTATACAAATAGCCCAAAACCTTCTGTGGACCACCTAACCATCAGTTCCTGAATTCCCTATGCTTTCTTTTCTATCTGCAACACCTTTCCTTGATAGCTATGGTATGAAGTTTGTTATTGACTCCAATAGAAAGGGTGGAAATGCAAAGTAGTTGGCTCAAGAGTTTGGACGCAACCTTAGTGCACTCCCATTGGCTTGTTTGGGACTTTCCTTAGGTGTCTGATTCCAGGATCTGTTTGGGATGGTGTAGATGAAAGGATGCATAAAAGGCTGAAAATAGCTTAGAGATGTGAAGACCTGCTTGTCTGTTTCGTAACCTTTAAGCCTATTCTACTATCTTTAATGTGATGTTTTGGAAGCCATTCTCATTATGCAGAGCTCCTGAAGCTTTGTCTAGTTCATTTAATTGATTTATTTTGCCTTTTCTGTCTTAAGTTGGCATTGCCTCAATAGTGACTGAAAATAGCTTTCACATTTACAATCTTGTCCATAAAGTTTCTATATTTCAAAAAATCTAGTTATGTTTTGATCCTGATGGTTGCCTAGGTGAATCGGTCAGGGGTATTACTTAGTTGACTGGAGTTTGTTTGTTTGTTTTGTTTTAATCTCTTTGGTTCATTTTGGATTTCAACCTATTGTTGTGTAAAATCAGGTAAGATATCCAGATCGACAACACTTATTCGAGGGAACCATGAGAGTCGCCGTATCACATACAAAGGTTTTAATTCGCATATACTTGTTTGAGCTATTTAATCATTCAGCAAATTTGTCAAATCTTTCTTGGTTGGTATATAGATTCTAGTGGTGAGTCTCTTTTTACTGTCTATTTTAACAGGTTTACTTGATTCTATGATGAGGTTCCTCGCGAAATATGGTTCTGTGAATGTTTGGAGATACTGCACCGACATATTTGATTACCTAAGGTTTGTAAATTAAATTTACCTTAGAAAAAACACAGGACATCTGTCTAGTGAAGTTAAAGAAGGTTTAAAACTGTAGAGTGGTAATTGGGTTGGTGCTTTAGGAAGTGATGGAAATAGAAAAGTATGAACAAATCTTTTCCAGTATGATTTTTTTTTTTTTTAAATTCTCAAATTTATTTTTAATTGATGAGAAACTTTGTCCTAATTGGAACTATAACCTGAAACCTCCAACAACTCCTTCATCCTTAACCACTTCTGGAGCTGTGCCTCAAGGGCCATTTTCCAGCATGAAATTTGTGACTACATAATTATCTATTAAATTATGTTTGGGATGCTATGAAATTCAGTTGATTCGCTGCTCAAGAGTATTTTGATGCTCATTCAAGTTAGTGATTATTATCAGTTACAATAACATCCTAAGATAGGACTACTTAACAAGGATTGCTAGTTTTTTCGTTGTCTTTATCAGGTTGATAGGGTCATCCATGTATGTCACTGAGACTTCTGTTTGTTTCCATATTAGATACAATTCAGATTTTCTGGAGGTTGGTGACTTAAACATTGCACTTTTTGTCAGGCATAAATGTTTCTGTTTGACTCTCTTTCTTTTCACGTGGCCAAGCAGGATTTTAGTACACTTTCAAATTTACAAACTTAACTGGTGCCTTGCCTTTCAATTTTGCCATGTAATGTGTATTTTGAAAGCAAGTAAGCATGGCCTGTTATTGTACCCCACACACGCCATTGAAAGGAGGAAAGAAACAGGTTGATCTGGTTGGCTGCTCCTCTTTTCTTGTTCTGGGCTGTGGAAGGAAAAAAACATGGTGGTCTTTGAAAATGAGGAGTTTCACTTCTTATAGGCTGAAAAGTTCTTTTTTCTTCTCTCTTTTTCACTCTTGGCCCAGCTTATGTGTAAATCCTGGGTCTTCTATTTGTCTGTAATTTGGTAAACTTGGGTAGATTCTAGCCATTTGGGGGATGGTGAGTTTTTTGGTGCCCTTAGCTCCTGTTCTTTTGTACAGGTTGAATGGCTCCCTTCTTATACTCCCTGTATACACCTTTTGGCTCCCATTATTTTGTTCCATTAATATTATCGTCTTACTTATCAAAAATTTAAAATAAAAAAATTGATTGAAGGAATTTCACTATTCAAGTGAATTTCAAGAGAAGTGGGCACCCACTGCTTTCAGGACAAACTGACCTACTTTTCAGGTATAAACAAAACAAAAACATGATGAAGTATTATATGCAATCACAATGTTTGCATCTATGCGTTATTTGCTTAAGAAAATCTGGAATGGGCCATCATATTATATTTCTGGCCATCACTAGTGATGCAATGATTAAGCTAAGCCTCCAGCACAACTTAAATTCAGGTCCATTTTGTTATTTCTTTGTACTTAGTATTTTGAATTCGCTGGATTTATTGCAGCCTGTCAGCCCTTATTGAGAACAGGATTTTTAGTGTCCATGGTGGTCTATCTCCTGCCATATCCACACTTGACCAGGTTGGAAGATCTATCTTGAACCAATCTATATCTTGAACTATTTGGTTAGGTTCTTTAGCTAATTTTGATACTAAGATGATCCCTGTTCCAGATCCGAACAATAGATCGGAAGCAGGAAGTACCCCATGATGGTGCCATGTGTGACCTCCTATGGTCAGATCCTGAAGACATTGTAGATGGTTGGGGCTTGAGTCCCCGGGGCGCTGGTTTCTTATTTGGTGGCAGTGTTGTCCATTCTTTTAATCATGACAATAAGATTGATTATATTTGCCGGGCCCATCAATTGGTAATGGAAGGGTACAAGTGGATGTTCAAGAATCAAATTGTTACAGTCTGGTCAGCTCCAAATTATTGTTATAGGTAAATTTAGCAATTCTGATTTGTTATGCATTTTCTTTCTTTTTTGGTTATGATTTATTTCATTCTCGGACTCATTGCAGATGTGGTAATGTAGCTGCAATTCTTGAGCTGGATGAGAATCTTAATAAGCGGTTCCAGGTGTTTGAAGCAGCTCCACAAGTTTGTACACTTCTCTATTTACAGTTGATGAATGCAGAAACTTCTGTAAAATTTTTATTATTTTGAGCAGCGGCAATTGCAGCATGATACACAATGCTTGCTAGCCATCTATGTTTTTTGTTATATCCTTAAGATGGGGGTCCATATGTTCAATGGGTGAACAGGAGAACAAATGTTCTCAGGTTGTTTATACAAGGTACCTGCGATATCCCATAAGAACTTAAGGATTTCAGAACTTTTGGAATACTCTTTCCATAGAGTTTGAAATCTTCATAGTGCTTTCCCAGATAAGCTTTCTGAAATTAACTCATATTTAGGTCACAAAATATGTGATACTTGATCAATTGAGTTGCATGATGACCCTTGATTGTGCATGGCCTGTAGGCAGAAGATGCATTATATGTCATGGTTTTTTGCTGCATTTCTATTTATATTATCACGTTGTATTCTAATACTGTAATAGCGCATTGAGAGATTGGTAATACATGCAGGAATCAAGAGGAGCTCCTGCTAAAAAACCTGCACCAGATTATTTTCTTGAAGTACGGTCCAGAAGGGCTCTTTTATGTTATCATCCAATGTGCTTGATGTGATTGACAAGATGATATGCATTTGTATCAAGGAAGACACCTCATTGATACCCAAAGAATTGATGGGGGCACTGTCCTAATGATGGGCCATTGAAACAGCCAAGAAGAATTGGACTCTTGGGTTCTTTTGATGGGTTTCTTCTTGTTTTCTCCTTGCCCATATTTTACCATCTTTGATGTTTATCTGTATTAATAGTGTATTGTATAGTATGTTGTGCCACTGAATCATTGAAATATAGAACCCTAACCTGTTACCCAGAAAGAGTTCAAGGGGTCACATGAGGGAAGGAATCTTATTCATTGGGTTACTGGAAATAAGGAACACAAAGATAAGCTTGTGGATTCTGAAAGAGGATAATTGGAAGCATCATCCATGAAAAGGTTTTCAATTTGGGTTATGATTCCTTGGAGCAATAAAATTGCTTTATAATTCATCCAATTTTCTTTTCTTTCTAGTTATTTTATCTCTTTTGCCTTGGGGCCCTCTTTAAATATCATTCAAATTGTGCCTTATATGATATTTGCAATAAAGATATCAGGTTATGAATACTGACAATAAGCTGTAACATGGTGAAAAAGTTGCAGATCTCATGAAGTCCTTTTGAATGTAGAGGTTTACATTCTGCTGGTTTCTAATAGTCTTGCCAAGAAGAATGACTGAAGGCAATATTCAACATTCTCCGGGAAAAAAAGTTATTGTACCATCTGTTTATACCTCTCTTATCTCTTACCCCCATCATTTACTAATTTTTAGTTAGGTTATTGAGAAACTTCAGTTCTATGCAGCCATGGTTTTGGGCTGTTTCTTGGTTGTGTACCTGCATTATTTTCTCCATACTTAAAGATCCTTTTATTAGTACCCTTCTGAATCTGTTGGTTTCTGAGCAGCAGGCAGCCTTTATGAAGGCAAATGCAGACATGGTTCTATGTTGGTTAAACCAATGCACAAAGATGTTTTTTTATTTATTTATTATTTTTTATAATTGTGGATGTTTAGCCCAGTTTACTTATCTCACGGAGCTTAAAGTTAACGGTCAATCTCACGGGGTTTAAATTTAACAACCGTAAACTTCTAATAACCCTAAGGATTTCGAACCAGTAACCAAGGTGACCGTTGGTTACAAAGATGTTGCTTGGTGAGACCCCAGAAACTATAAATGAGTTCACAAGTTTTTGTTTGATTCTCAATATCATATTTGCCCGTACAAACAGCCCTTCAGTAAAGGTTCCCTCAATAAATGCATTTTGGATTTTTTATCACGCTTCATTTGACTGGGTTTGGAATTTAAGAAGCGGAAAAAACCTTCTGTAAACTCAGGTTGGAAATTTTTACAAAAAAAAAGGCTTAACATGAGCTAGATTATAATGTACTGCTACTATTGCAGAAACTGTTGTAGCCCATATTTGATCACACCGCTTCTCAAAAAAAACAAACAAAGAGTTATTATCGAAAGAAACTTAAATGCCTTGCTGTTCTTGAGGAAGTCATAAGCTGAATGATACCTTTTTGATCCAAGTTGTCATCTCACATTCAAGTGAAAGTGTCACTTCAAAAATCAGCTCAAATTCAAGAAGTCTTTTCTCTGTTCCCTCACATTTGAGTAGATCATGAAGCTCATTACAGTCATCTCACTTTCAAGTGGCTGAAACCTTTGTATTCACAAACTACCCCATCAAGAAAACATGATAAAAATGCAATATTTCACATTTCATATGAAAAATTACAACACAGAGCAATACAATAATGCCCAAATAAATGACACAAGCCTGACAGTTGTGTGAGAAGTTAGTACAAGTTGTCCTTTCCTAGGAAAATAAAACCCAGTTTCTCAAGTCAGTTGATGATTTATGAATTGAGGGGCCAGATTAGGCAACTGCAAATCATATAATGGACAAGATTCCAAACTTGAGAAGGAACTTCCTCTTGCATAAAACCAAATAACTGGCAACCAGCGCTTCTCAATCTTCAGAATAAAACAAATGGAAGTAATGATAGCTCATAATTCTCCCTGCAGCATCTCCCCCCTCATGTTGCCTACATTAATCTGGGCATATTTTCCATATGGGTCTCTCGCCATAGAGCAATGGCAGCAAATGCTTTCTCCATTCTCTGATATATATATTGCTGCCAGTACCCACCATTGATCCATCGCAGAAAGATTCATTGATTTTCTGACATGGGTCTCTCCCTGTGCTTATGGCGCCATCTGCTTTCTTGATTGTGTGTTAGCCCTGTTGTCTGTTCCAAATGCCTAGAATAACTCCATAGAAGATGTGATGGGTCTAGTTCCTGTGTTCATATCCAGTAAATGGTTTTGTGAAGGATTTGTTGCTACACAAGGCTGTTTCTTCTCACCCGATCGAATTAAAGCCAATCGAGAAGATTGTGAAGATCCCACTTGGTTGGTCAGGTCGATTCTTCTTTCCGACATCACTATACAGAGTGTGGGTGTGGGCACTTCATATGTCAGTTCAGGGGAGGCTGGTGTGGTCATTGTTGCTTCCGGTGGTACTGCCAATATGAGTATGAATTGGAGATATTCTTATGATACTTGGTTGTTTCCAATTTCAGATAAAGGTGCTGCTACTGTTCTGGTATGTTATAAGCATTCCTACTTTGATTTTGGCTTTTGATATTGAGAATCCATGAATCCATTTAATTTGCATTTCTTTTTTCTTTTTTGGTTCAAATTTGTTTGTTTCATTTGATTAAAGGTTGAGAGGGGGGTGGTGTTTTAATACAGAGATCTAAGACATTTTGAAGTTTATGGATTTGGGGAATGCTTATTAGTAGTAGAATAGTGAAAAATACTATAAATTCAATTTTTTATGATTGTGAACAAATTACTTAAAATACTGAAATCTTCCATCAGCCTCCTCTCTTGAAATCATGATGCATTTGAGGAAGCATTAGGAGTTTGCTAAGGATAAAGTGGAATTTACTAGTAAAAACAGTATATTTTGCATTCTTTAATGACAACTTACTCTTCTTTTATCTGTAAACTCCTTAACTTGATAGCAGCATTCTAGCCTGATTGAGACCTATCCTAACGGGGTCACGACAATTTTTGCTTGTTATCAGAAACTTCTCCAAGCTTTCCTTTTAATTCCAGCTGATAGCTAAATGTTCATAGAGTGGGAAAGAGAATTCACAGGGACAGTTGGCTGCTTTTGCAGTAATACTTACAATTTCCCTTTTGTTCTTGCATCTGGCACATCCACATGTGGTGATGCAGGTGCTTCATTCTAAGTTGAAACACTGACTACCCAATGCATTTTGATCCACAGCTTTGCAGATCACCTGTTTATCTTAGAAGCAAGTTTACCTTGAACCGTTTAGGTCTTTTCCTTGTTCTTCCAAACTGTTAATTTACCTGCAATAAACCCTTAAAAACAAAGCCCTAGCCCACCATACAGGGAGCTGCTTTGGTGGTTGTCCTACATGTGTGATATATAAATACACTGGTAAACCTAGGATTGTATTGAAAGCTTGGGAGTTTTTGCTTCATTATTATTTTTATTTATTTTTGTGTTATTACTTATTCAATCATATTGTGGCTAGAAGCGAGCTGATAAATAAATTGGTGGCAAGATAAATAGGTAGATATGACATGAGGAAATAAAATAGAATCAAAGATGGGATGCTGAATGTTTGGACATCTTATATTAACAGCGAACTTCTTCAAAAAATTTCAGTAGTTATTTTGTTGATTTTTCCTGTCATTAAATGGTGGATTTGGTGGACATCAAGTGTTCACTAAAACCTTCCTCCTCGATTATCAATTTTAATTTCTGTTGAACGAAGGAACAACTATGATCATTTTTGTTCTTTGCTAGCTTTGTTTTCATTTTCCAGAGATTTTTTGATCATTATTTGTTTCTCAGCAAAGGGAAACTGACTGTTGCTTCTTTTTCTAAGGTTGAAGGCATGGCAATGGAACTTACTCTAGCATTGAAGGACCAGAATGGAACTCTGAGTCTGTCTCTCATGGACTGGGGATGTTTTGTGAAAGATATCTTTGTGAAGTTGGATGGTGGGGCAACTTGGTTTTATCAAGGGTATGTAACTTAATATTATTTGATTTTGTTTGAGAAGCAATTAGTTATCTCTCTTTGCACGTCTAACATTGATAGTCGAGTCTATCGGGATTTTCTTTCTGTTTCAGGTGATTGTATTTAAGATACCCCTGCAAAATATTTTCCTTGAGATTTTTGGATTTCTTTCTTGTTTTTTGTAAACTTATAAATATATTTTGTTTTGATTACCTAATATACTAGTGTTACTACTAAACCCTTTTCTAGCAGTGCCCAGGGAAATGATGTTTAATTTTTTATTTATTTCTTCATTCATGAGAAGCATAGTCCTTCCACTGTAATCATTGAAATTGGCAGTCTTTTGAAGAACTTGTTGGTCTTCTACTTTCTGTTTCTTCATTCTATATTCCATGGCCTCTATACATCTTGTTACTGGAATGTTTTACTATTTAACTAACTAATCCGCTTTATTTTTCAGGCTGGTGGATGCTTTCAAAGAGCAAATAGCCACTGCAGTTGAAGAATCTGTTTCCAAAAGAATAAGAGAAGGAATTATAAAGCTTGATTCCTTATTACAATCTGTTCCAAAAGAAATCCCAATAGATCATGTTGCTGCTCTGAATGTTACTTTTGTGAAGGACCCTGTATCAAGTAATTCTTCCATTGACTTTGAGATTAATGGGTTATTCACAGCAAAGAATAACGTTCCAGCTCCGAACAATTACCATAAAGAACATCGAGTTCCCATTTCCTGCACAGGTCCACCCAAGACATTGGAGATTTCATTAGATGAAAATGTTTTTAACTCTGCAACTTCTGTTTACTTCAAAGTAAGTTTCTAAACTTTTATCTCTTGTTAGATGAGAATTCCATATTGATGTAAACTGATCCATGCTTGACCTAGTCAAGATTGGATTGTGGTATCTCAGTTGCTTTGGGCTCAAGAACATTTCTTGATGTCGGTTCACATTGAGTTGGGGCCAAAGAGTGCAATACTTGCACTCAGCATAAATTGGGCTTTCTCTCACCAAGTTACACACAAATAATATGGAATTTCAGTTGAACATCTGAATTAATAGTTCTGTTCATTTTCAGGTACATTTCTATGAGCTTTCGCTTGTTAAATTAAAATGCCAGGATAAATCTCGTTGAACACAGACGGATGGAAATATATTGTTCCTCAACTGTACAGTCAGTACCCAGATGATGCTGTAAACCTGAATATTTGTATCTTCTCAACCGGTCTTAAAACAAGATGATAAAGTTGATACGATTCATCTACTCCGATATGATAATTGATGTTCTGGACTTGGTGAAATAATTCAAAGTGGTACGCATCTCACTGGTGTTTAAGAGAAGGGATAGTGAGATTTCATATGACATATAATTTCATGCAATAATCTTCTATGCGTTATCTGAAAACTTTAAATTTTGATGGAGCTTAGTTAGAACATAAGGTATGGCATTGTGGGGATACTTTAGAATGACCTATAGGCTTTATTTGACAAAATTAGAAAAGTGATTCTGGTTTACAATGCATAGAGGAATACACATTTAAAGAGGAAAAGAAAAAACAAAGAAAGTCGGAACTAAATGGCTCCATCTGATTGTGTTTAATCCAGTCTCTGTCTAAATGTGATATCCACAGCTCAAAATTCAATGACATTGTATATAGAGTTTGCATTGTTATCATTTACTAACTTTAGCCTGCACCTATCTTCTTTTATTAACAATCTAATCTGTGATTTCACAAAGGATTTTAACTTCCACTGAGAATTGCAATTTCTGCTCACCTTCAACTTGGGAGGATAAATACGCTATTGATAATAATTGGTTTGTAATCAATACGTTGTTTGTGATAGATTCAATGCTACAGTTGCAGGTTATTAACGCTACTGGTTCTATACATATTTCAAAGAACAACCTCACTGGTAGCTTTGGGTTGACTGGCTTTACTATGTCCTTGAAATGGAGTAACATTGGTGACTTGGAGATGCATCAAGTACAGGTATCTCCTTTCACTCTTCACTCCCCTGGAAGAAATTGTCATTGCAAAAGGAGGCAAACACAATGAAATTTATTCAGCAGGACAGAAGAACGGAAAAGAAAATGAACTTCAAGAAAATGCATTGAACATTATAATTTTAAACTTGCACTTGCATCATATGTTAATTAGCTTCACAACCCCAAGTAGTTTT
This sequence comes from Tetrastigma voinierianum, assembly GCA_016808115.1. Taxonomy (NCBI): domain Eukaryota; kingdom Viridiplantae; phylum Streptophyta; class Magnoliopsida; order Vitales; family Vitaceae; genus Tetrastigma; species Tetrastigma voinierianum. Next base: position 14,467 of record JAEQBH010007291.1, on the reverse strand, counting down.
AAGCCTAAAAAGTTTCAGCCTCTTGTAGCTTTCTTGTGAGCTCATCTCTTTGAAAATTTCATATAATTTTCTCTATTATGTTTTCATATTTTGAAATGATCAAACCTCTTTTGTAACTCATGATTTCCAAAACAACGAATCAATTTGCTGGAGTTTTTTAGTCATTCAACCTATTGGTAGTTCAATGATACTTCACCATAAGGGGCTGAGCACCTTGATATATCAATTGGGTGAAGGATACTTTGAAATATTTCTTCAAACATGTGTTTTGAAAAGAAAAAAACTTGGTAAACTTTGCATAATAGATATAAACCATATTGTTAGTTCCTATAGCATATGATTTTTTAACATTTAATTATTGTATTAATTACTCTGGTTTTGTATATTTTGTTATAGCATAGCTAAGTTGGGATTTGCAAGCTAGAATGAGAGTAATCCCCATCTTTGATGGACCATGAAACTTACACAAGGTTTTGAAAATCATTGCAGGCAGCAATGTCAACTGTCATCGACACTGTCATCTTGCCATATTTGAACCTGCACCTGGAAAAAGGATTTCCTTTGCCAGTGCTTCCTGGTTTTACACTGGAGAATACTGGAAATCGTCTGCAAAAACTCACAAGTTATGGTTTGCAGTGATGTGGTCCACACAGGAGAATATGATCTCTATAAGCTACTCCCACTGCCACTATGGGTAAATATGCTGTCCATTTAGGAATGCAGATAACACAAACTGAGAAGCATAATAAGCTTGTGTTGTGTTGTGTTGTGTTGTTGTTGCTTCCCCGTAATATATAACCCACTCTTTCAATGTTGTTTCTCTTCATTCTTTCAATGTTGTATTGTTTTTTCTCATGTATTGTAAAAATATTTTCATATTGATAAGAAATGAAATCTCCTTTTATCATGGCAATGATGATGATGATGATGGAAAGAACACTGCAGGCAGGCAGGCTTATTTGGATTTGGATTTGGAATTGGAATTGATACTATACTGTTATGAATCACTTCACCTATTTGCCTATGAGGGCAAACATATTGAAAGGATCTCTTTGTTGGATATTTTTAATAATTATGATGGCCCATATATGTGAATATTAATATGTTCATCCTATCAATTTTAATTAAGTCTAATTAAAGTGATGTAATTGGAATTAAGTACTTGGTTTAAGGGTATAATTGTCATGAAATTAATGTGTAGATGCATTAAAGATATTTATAATTTGACAAGGGACCCAATTCGAAATTTCTAACTAGTATAAATATTAGGGTTATGGTCCCCAATTCATATGGCGAAACCCTAGTTCTTAATTCCTCTATTACCAAACCCTAACCCTGCTTTTCATCTTTTCTACTCTCCGCACCTTACCTCCTTGCATCTTCCCTAATGCACCGCACACCACTATTAGCCGCACATCCAACTTAGTAAATCCTTAAAATTCTTCATTCATTCAGAAGAGTTTGCAAGAACTCCTATCATACTTCTAGCTTTTGCGCGCGGGCCCAAGATGTCTTTCACTATGGACTACGCTGTCTTGAGATTCTGAAAGGACTCGATTGATGCGACGTAAAAGCCTCACGTGCTTTCGAGCAAGTAAAGTGGTGTAGGCTTGGTGTTTGGGAGGAACAAGAGGCGGAGGGCTTTGAGGAACATAGGCCTCGATGGTAACCTTCTTCTTCCTTTTGTCTTTCACTTTCAACCTAGGGTTATGGATTGTTTGTCTTTGATTTTTTTTCAAGGTTTGTTGGGGTGGCTTTTTATTTTTAGTTTTTTGTTTTACTTTTATTCAATCATTCTGGTCATTTAGGGGACTGCCACTATCAGTAATGATGAAATAGGTAGAATTATATTTTCTCCAAAAAAAAAAATGGAATTCTCAAAAATATTATGATGTGTTTGCTAGGTGCATATCATAAAATGGCCCTAGAAGCCCTTGCAATGACAAAGTTGATGAAAGACCATTGCTCAACTATATAGCTATTAGCCATAATCGAATTCATATGTTTTTAATCGCATGTACCATCCAAAAACAACTAGAAGTATGTGATTTGACCAAAACTTTCACAGAGCTAGGGAATTCCAAGTCCAAATTTGACAACCTTTTCTACTTGAATCATTGCAAACGCCTAGCCTTAAGAGGTGAATAAGTCATCAACTACAAACTTTTTTCATTTTACGACTGTAAAAGAAAGCATGGAAATAGTATTTTTATAAATTAGACATACCATGGATTCAGTTGTTCAAGATTGAAATTTCCTTGGATTTTCGATCTCTTGCACTCATAATTCTTGATTTCATGGATAATTTGTGATTATAGGCATGGGATCTGTATTTAAGGAATGAACAGTTGTTATGTAAGCAACCAAATTCCATAGTAGGCTTTAGGAATTGAGGTCGCTAATCCATAGAACCGAGCATTATACATTATGCAAGCAACCTAATGAATGGACATGATTGCAACACATAAATGCTTTGAAGATAGTACACAAACTCTTGTAGACTTTTGGTGAATGACATGTCTTTGTCAAATAATTCAAATTTCATCATTAACAGAGCATTCAAATTTGTGAAAAAGGAATAATGCAATTAAATCTATGTGCGAATACTCTATGGTAATCGATGCAGCCAAACTTCAACAGAGGTGGTATTGGTTTGGTAGACACCACAATGGAAATAGTAAAGAAAATGTAATTTCTCTTTGAAAGTCACAAATTTTTTTCTTCTCACCATTTTCTACTGAGTCATGTAAGCACCAACAAAGGTAAAGAAAAGAAAAGCACCTAACTACACGACATCTACTTATTCTAAGGTCTAGAAACAAAATAAGCACCAAATCACTTTTGTCCAATTGTCTAACTAGCAATCTACATAAAAAACAAGCACCACATAAAAATTACTCTTGCTCGTATTCTCTACCTTTGTTGTTTTAATTTTCAATTGGGATCCACTAGCGTGATAAGAATTGAACAAAGGACTAATGGTTAAGTTTTCAACCTTCCTAGAGGTTGGGTTGTCAGTAATGTGGAGAGGCTATGTGCATTTTTTCTTAGGTTTCTTAGGCCAATTTGTAAGGGAAGAAGTGGGTTGTGTTTTCTACCCTGCAACACACCTAAACACATCTCCATTACAAAATAGCATCGAAAAACCCCCAAAAAAGAAGTGGAAAATAATGTTAGGCATATTACCAAAATTCTTAAAACTTTCATAGTCTACAAGGAGAAAATAAGAAATAATAAAGGGTATACAAGAAATTAATGAAATAAGAAGAGATTATGGTTTGATACCTTGAGTTGGAAGAGTAATTTGGAGTTGTCTCAATCTTCCTCCTAGAAAATGAAACTTTATATTGCTTCAAGTCTTGGGACACCTTTTTTAGGGTTTCAAGCCCTCCAAATCTTGCAAAGAACTCATGGATGTAGGACTTAATCCAGGAACTCTTAAGACACCTCTTTAGGGTTTTGAATATATGTTTTCAAGGAGGTATCAAGTTTAGGTTAAAACAGAGATTACAAATGCCAGGCGGTTGATTTAAATTTGGGGAAACTCGACATAATTATATAGGCTACCTTGACTTATGGATTATATGTTAATATACTATATACATTGTATATAAATGATGGGTTATAGTTATATTAATTATACCTTGACTTATAATTTTTAGTCATGGTATACATTATATGTAAATGTTCCTTCATTTGAATTAAAAATGTCATTATTTATTATTTAATTAATATGTCATTGTTTCCTATTAAAGCAACTTATAATAACATATATAACTTATGTTATTGTCGTTTTTTCAGAGGTGCCCTGTTTGCCATGATAAGTCGAAGTGAGGATTTTGGGTCCCTTTTTCTTCCCTCATAGCTTCTTGGCATTCCAACCTTCTTCCAACGTTATAAGTTATTCTTTCATCGATATATGGTGTTCATGTTATCGAGTTGATGATGGTTCGCTGCGTGAATATCAATTCAATTTTAAAGAGTCGGTCGAGAGCATCGAAATCCACATATGCCCTTAATTGTAAGTTAAGATCTATATGTCCTTGTTCATGACCAATTTTGGTTTTCATTTCCTTTAATGATATCTTCCTTTGATTCGTTTTACATAAGGTTATTTTGCAACCTGTATCTTGAACTCCCTATTTGTCTATGTGCATTCTCCATCTATGTATGTTTTTTTTTCTTTTTTTTTTTTTCCATATAAGCCGTGTTTTTTTATTTCGTTTGCGAAGTATTAGCATGTTTCTCTTAGTTGTATACAGATGTGTTGAAATACTTTTTTCCCCATAATTCCCATGCTGCACAATTTATTTTGTTTTTATTCTTTGATAACTGTATGCATATGTGAAATTTTTAGATTCATCCCATCCCAAGACATCTCAACCAACCGGTCTATCACAAAATAATAAAGGTGCAGAGGTTGAGAGTCTTAGGGCATGGATAATCAAACTCCTTGTATATCCATAAAACTCCTAGTGATAGTTTTATGACTATACTCTGGACTTTTTTAGATAATACCATAATTAGAAAAAAAAAACAACATAGAACAAAAATAGATATTTCCAAATCTATGACACTTATTGCCAACTAAGTGCCACATAGATGTCGTGTATTCTACATGGTTGAACCAAAAAAGATTCTCAACTTATTTTATGGTCCGCCATTGAATCTGACCAAATAAGAACTAGTAGTTTTGGAAATTTTGGATAAATTTGTCAAAAAGTCATGACATGGTAAAAATTCATTAGTGTAGAACATGTGAATTGCTTGAAGAGGGTTATAAATTTAGTTTTTTGTATGTGGTGCCCATGCCTTGTCCAAAAAACTCTTTTGATTTGATTTTCTGATTTGGTTGTTTATCATTGTTGAATGACCTCCTACTTCTTTCATTTCATAAAGTCCGAAACAAACACAACCATTAATTTAATATTTTTATAATAAAAAGACATAAAACTAAAAAAAGAGGTAACTATTTCATATAGACCCAAATACTAAAATACTCATCCAATGCAATTTTGAACATGCAACACGCAACACCTCATAATAATATTGTCATATTTTTTTTCTTTCACTTTATCGTATTGTAATTTGTAACTTATAAATATTATTGTTTTCTATTATTAGGTTAAGAAATGAAGACTCATACTACTATGTTATGTTATATGAATGGTAAAATCATTACTTGTTCAACGGCTCATGCTATAGTTGTCCTCCCGCAGTTGTTGTGACAAACACTAGTGAAACATTTGGATGAGTTGGAAGCAAATATATGTCAATCATTTCAATTGATCGCATGAAAACTCGCTTAAAGATGAATTTTCTGGGCATTAGTATTCAAATAATGGGACCTGAGAATTATATCCAAATACCTATCAAAGATGATGATGATGATGTCAGGGGAATGTTCATTGTTGTAGCACAAGCGTCACCAGTAGTTACCATTGAAATGTACTTGGAGACGTTTCCAATAGACCATCATGTAATGTCAATTGGTTGTAGTCAAAGAGAACAAATAGTTGAGGAGAGCATGTCCCCGATGGGCTATGATAGGGTGTCCTCCCCCCTTGATTGTCATATTTATGAGGAAGATGTTGAAACAAGAATGAATTCAGAAATGGTCATTGAATCAGTTATGCTAATGGCTGAAAATTTTGTTGATATCCTAGTTCAAAATGACAATGTTGATGAAGATGGAACATCTAGAAAATGACTCATCCTTACTTGGTGGCTTAATATGACGTCCCATCCCCACTATATAAAGAATTGAATTGGGATGTAATCAATGCCATGAGTGATGAGACTCTCACTTCACGTGATGGATTGTGGAATGAATAAAAGGAATTATATGAAGGGTTGCGATTTGAAAATAAAGAGGACTTACAGTATGTTGTGAAAGGTTATTCCATACATAGGAATCAATATTTTGTTGTTTGTGAGTCTGATCCAAACTTATGGATAGTTAAGTGCAAGAAATAAAAGTGATGGTTGTAACCTGGAGGCCTGCAAAGTGCGTCGCCAAGAAAAACATACTGTGGCAGCGTTGAGATAACAAATACATCGGTCCTCATATGTGTGTGTTTATCCCTAAACTATCACAAGACTATTCTCGCCTGACTCAACATTGATTGTATGAGATACAAAGTATAGTCAAAAGAGAGCCTACTACATCCATTTACACTACATCAAATAGTGAAAGTATAAATTGGCTATGATGTTCATTATATGAGAGTTTGGGCAAGGAGAAAAAAACAGCTGAAAGTGTTTGGTGATTGGGATGAGTCTTACCATATTCTATCCAAGTGATTGAATATCCTCCAACTTACTAATCCCGGGACGAAAGTTGTTTGGAAAACATCGACATTTGCTTATGCTCATGGCAATGTACTTTTCATGCGTGTCTTTTGGGCCTTTGGAGCTTATATTGAAGGTTTCAAAAGTTGTCGACCATTAATACAAATTGATGGTACTTTCTTATATGTCAAGTACAAGGGGAAACTATTGATTGCTACATCTGTTGATCCTAATGGACACATATTCTCGCTGCAATTGTTGAGGAATCTATAGATAGGCCGGGTCTTGGTTTAAGCCATCGCAGATTAAAACTCATGTCACCAAAGAGAAGGAATATGCTTGATTTCGATCATTATGCAGAATAAATGGTGCTGTAAGAGATGTTGCTACTGGATGGAACCATCGTTATTGTCTCAGATATGTGGTTAGCAATTTTAATGAGAAATATAAGAACAAAGTCTTAAAGGACTTGACTTATAAAGCCGGATGTCAACATCAACCACAAAAGTATGAATGGTGTATGGAAGAGTAAAAAAGATTGAATGACAAATGTGTTGGATGGTTTGCAAAAATGGACCCAAGCATATGATGGTAGTTTTCGATATGGGTTGATGACAACAAACATTGTTGAATGCATAAACGGGGTCTTGAAAGGGGCTAGATGTCAGCGACATCGATTTCCAGGAGGTGACTTTCTATCGACGTGTCAAGAGATTGAGAAACGCAGCATAGATATGAGCTCAAATTGCAAATGGATATGTACACTTGTATATGCCATGACTAAAGTCTCAAATTATAAACAAAAATAGTGGACATATTGTTTCAATCTTTCCATCGAGAACGATGTTCGAGGTGATCAATGCGAACTCATGGGTTCCATATGGATAAAGGAAAAAATAAGTATATTGTTAGATCTCAAAGAGGACAAAACGTAGTTGTAATAGTTATTATCCCTTGTCTGTTGACGTTGCGTTGCTTCAGGCTCATGCAAGGATTGATAGTCAAGTAATATGTTGATTAGATATTTACTATGGAGCCATCTACTCCATTAGCAACACCTTTAATTATGCCATCACCACAACCATTAGATCAAGGACAAACTAGACGAGGACGAGGCGGTGGACGAGGAAGAGAATAAGGGTGAGGATATCGAGTAGCACGTGAGGGTGCTTATGATATATCAGAGATGCAAGTATATGATAGACGACCACAAAGAAAAAAGAAGGTTCCTTCATGTGGCATGCATTAGTGGTTTTATGTATGAGTTTGACTTGATGACCTTTGTACTTAGAATCTTTTTGAGACACTTTCTACTGACACATACTTTGGATATTATCATTTTGGACATTATTATATATTAGTTGTGAGGTTATTTAATCATCTAATCACTGGGTAGTTTATTGTTGCATTTATGGTTTACATATTGATGTTGGATGCACTTGATTTTGCATTTGGGCTTAATCATTTAATCAAGTGGGGCGAGTGCTATTGATGCATTTTTAAGGTTATTTATCAAATCGTGTCTTCAGAATTTTACACTAAAATCAAGGCGAAGACACGACTTTTAATTGTAAATCAACAGGTTTTTCAAAATACTTCATAATTTTACATCAAATTGTGGTTTCAAGACACGACTTCATAATTTTACATTGAAATTGTGTCTTCAAAACAAGACTTCAGAATTTTACACTGAAATCGTGTTTTGAAGACACGATTTCAGAATTTTAAACTGAAATCGTGTTTTGAAGACACGACGTCAGAATTTTACATCGAAATCGTGTTTTGAAGACACGACTTCAGAATTTTACATTGAAATCATGTCTTTAAAACATGACTTTGCACTTTATATTGAAACTGCAAGATACGACTTCGTATTTTACATTATTTTACATCAATCAAGGTTTTCATTCAAATAATTTTACACTAAAATCGTATTCAAAACACGACTGACTCTACACCGAATCATAGCTTCAAGACATCGACTCGCACTCTTACATCAAATCGTGTTTTAAATATTGCCACATGACTGAATTTGACCAAATCGTGGTTTTGAAAAGATTACCACTTAATTTTACATCGAAATCAGTTCAAAACAAAGACTGTAATTCCATAATCGAAATCCTAAGGTGGAGCGCCACACTAAGTACATAGATTCCTAAATATTTATTCAGACCTTATTTTAAATAAGATTTTAAATAATAATATTATATTTTAAAAGCCCTTAGTCTAAGTTAAAAAATTCGGCTGGAATGGCTGTAGAATTTGCTTGCATTTGGGGTCTGAACTTTTGTTGATTTTTATACCCGAACTATGTTGACGCTTCTTTTGGAAGAATATGGGCATTGAGAAGAGTTTAAATTAAAATATTATTATTATTTTTAAAATTACAAAATAGTTTATTTAAACTATTTTAAAATAAGATAATGCTAATACTTGAATAGTTGTTTTATCATTTAAAAAAAAAATTAAAATGCCATTATCCTGAACGTGGCTTATCATTTAAAAAAAATTAAAATGCCGTTGTCTTGAACAACGACTTTATTATTTAAAAAAATTAAATGCCAAATCTATAATAAATAATAAATATTGATTTTAAAGATTACTATTGATATTTAAAATCATAACTTTCCTAATGTATATGGTTTTTAGTATAAATTATCTTTTAGTTTAAATTTATTTAAAAATTCACTTACACATATGTTGAATCAATCAAAAATCAAATACAAATTATTAAAATTAATGATATCTCAATTTGATCCACCCATTGGTACTATTTTTGTGTTTGGGAAGATTTATAATAATAATAATATTATTAATACAAAATTAAAGGATAGTAATTTTTAAAATATGAAATTACTGTCACTTTAATTTTATTATTATTATTATTATCTTTAAAATATTTAAAATAAAAAGTTATTTAAAAATTATTATTATTATTTTTGACATCAACTTATTTAAAAATGATTGAAACGAGAATAATGAAGTGATGCGATTTGATAAACTAATGGGTTCCAACAAAGATTTGATAAATTAATATTTAAAAAAAATATATTTACTATTTGATATTAAAAATAATATTATTTATCAATACAAATTAGCACACAAGTTATTTATTAATTCAAATATATTTGTAAATATTTTAAATATTCACAAATAAAGACATCCAAGGTCTTCTTAATCCTAAATAAAACTCGCAGTTTTATTTAAAATATTTTAAGTTTTATTTTTATTTCAAATCAGACCCAATTGTGTATTATCATTTTAAAATACAGAATCGCGAACGCTCAATAAATTTTTTGTATGAAGCTTGGTTATGGACACGCAAGTTTGCACCGGTAACAATAATATATATAAATCATCACCCACATGAATCCAAATTATAACAAATTCAAGAATAAGAAACTCCGATTTCATATATAAAACTAAATCATATAAATATTTAACAAATTGTATACAAATATCAACATATATCAATGAGTCCCACAAGATGGAGTCTTTATATTTATCTTAGGACGGCGCCTAGAATACACAACTAGTTGATCTATAAGGTCTCGTGGAATCTCAAATGGAGCTGATGGAGCCGAGAGAGCTAATGGATGAAGTACTCGATGTGTACGTGGAGCGCGAGGTTGCCTAGGTGGAAGTGCACCCAACTCTGATACAAGGTCAATCATGGTCTCATCGGTCTCATAGATAGGAGGCGATGTAGGGGATGGTAAATTTGGAGATGATAAGGTGATATCTACTGCCATGGAAGCTGGCTCTTGTGACATCGAAGATGGTAAAGATGTGGTCTACAAAGGAGGAGATGTGGGTGATAATGATGGAATGACATGTGGAGCGGAAGTCTTAACTGATGTGTAAGTCTGTGGGGGTATGGAAGGTGATGTGTAAGTTTGTGGGGGTTTAAAAGTATCGGGTGATGGGTAAGTATGGGGGCGTATGGAAGTATTGGGTGCAAATATAGGAGTGGGTGATAATGGTGGCAATGTTGGGTCAGATGTACCACGACATCCCTCACCATCTCGACCATAACCTTGCCAACCATCTCGACTTCGACCTCGCCCACCATCACGATCACGACCTCGCTGATCAACTCTCTCTCTCCCTCTACCTTGAATGGGCTGCATACAAATTGGAGTGGATGACATCGGAGGTCTAATGGATGGTCCACGTGAAGTAGATGCCTGCTGATCGTGTCTAGCAATGTGATGCTCCTCTCCGATTTGGTGTAACACTGATCTAGCAATATGACGTAAGTCGTACACTAATCCTGTGGTAGCCCCACGTGATCGACTAGCTATGTCAGCCAGGGCAGAGATCTAAAAGAACCAACCAAACAATTATAAATACATAATCTATTGATTCAAATTTGAAAAAAAACTTTAGAATCACAAGACTCTAACTTACCAAAATCTGAGTAGTACCGGCTGTAGTCTGGTACCTCATGTGACACCCCAAAACCCGAGGCGTCTATTGATCCACCATCAACCCGCGGAAATATCCGTGGATGTCGCATAACCCGACACCACACCGTCAGTCCTAAGGATAAGGACCTAAGGATTAACATAAGGTTATTATACAATAATCCATAAGAGTTTAATTACAATCCTATTACATCATTTACATGTTTGAACTAGCATTTATTCTTTACAAAATTCCTTCCACAAGCCACATGTCCCGCTCTTCATACTCGCGGTCTTAGATGAGAGCCGCCCACCGTCGCTCAAGACTTGAAATAATTTTCTCCCAGATAGTAGAGGGAGCCACGCCAAGAGTAAAATTCCTAAATAGGCTACTCCCCACCTAAGTGCACATGCAATGCCTACACTTAACAACTCACGACACCAAGCTATGACGCCTGTGACTACATACAAGCCCTAGGTAATTGTCAATCCTTGCGGCTCCCGCTACCGGCCGTGTCGGTATCGGGATCCCACGCTCACAGGCCATCGTATACCCAAGGCTCGATGCTAAACTATATCAGGAATGCGTAAGACTCATCCATGCATCATACACCGAGTCTTTACCGACTCTCACCACACAATATAACGCCAATGTTCACCTTTGACAATTCACATTATCGACAACAATTCCAAATAGAATGTGTAATTCTAGATTGAACTTACGCGGTCATGCTATGGAATGAGACGACTCTATGCATGCACTATACACCTAATCTACCGACTCCCACCATACAATGCAATGCCAATGTGTGGCTTAAATCCATGTCATGAAATGAAGACTCACTCATGCACCATGCCCCGAGTCCTTACCGACTCCCTCCACACAATGTGATCCCAATGTGTGAAAATCTATCATTGATGGATTACATCCAATGATCATTCAAAACAAAAGTCTTTGTTTATAAACAAAACTCGCTGATGTTACACCCCAAACGACATTTCATATACAAAGCCATCCGTTTCAGGGACAAATGCGAATTTCTGGGGTCCCATTGCAAGCCAGACGCTTCCAACACTTTTTGGCATTTTCACCATAGGAGTGTCTAAACCAGTCCAAGTCTTTCACTCGAGGGAGTATCTATCCCTTCTTGCTATTACTCGACATAAGTTTTCTTTACCGTTTTATTCAACTGTGTGACTCTGTTGGACTTCGTTCAATGATATCGAGTCCACCCAATCAATCATCGAATGCAGTGTTGATTTTCCAACCATGCACTCACACCCATGAAATGCGAAGTCCCCGTGCTTAATGCAATGCGATGGGCCACTACATGTCAATGCCATGCCTCATATGTGATGAATGTCATATGGACATTTAACTCATACATTAAACCATGTGTCATGTGCGTAACACTCCCAAATTATACCCTAGTAGTTTATTACATGTTTAGGGTATAATGAAAGTTGTGTATTAAGGGTAAATTGGTAATTTGCTAATTAAGGACCCAAGAGACATAAGATGAAAATATGATATGTTATTATAAGAATTTGAATAAGCTTCATATAAGAATAGTAGAAAGGAGACTAAATGAAAAGCAAGAGAAATTGGGTCAAATTAGTATAAGGCCAACATGGTCTTAGATGAGGATTTTTCTCATTTGGCTAGGGCTTTTACTGAGGAGAAAAAGAGAGGAAGGAGGTAAGAGAAGAACCATGTTTGGAAATTGATATCAGTTGGTTCGGGAACACTTCCTCTTGCTTGGAACTCATGTTTGAAATCCCTCTCGTTTGCTGTATAGAAAAATCCTATTATGTGTTGTTGGCTGCTATAAGATGAGTTTATGGTTTATTTTGAGTTTCATTGAGTTGATTTTGGTTTGGAAGAAATTATGGTGCAAAGGGAAAAATCCGCCATTTTGCATTTTGCTTGACACCCCTACGCCTAGGTGTAAGAGTGCACACCTAGCGTGAGTTTTGCCTATGCGAACCAGACCCAAGTTTTCTAAATTTTTTGGTCCTCCTAGGTGTACCTGTAAGTCCTGTTTTGGTTCATCTCTTCCATTAATTTTAATAAGATTAATAAGGATCCTAATAAGTGAATGAAAGGGTTCGTACAAGTATAAAAATTATATTTAAACGAGATTCATTGCCGGGCAAACATCAAGCTACTTTCATTTACAATGTGTTTAAGAACAATATAATAAACTCCGCAGAAGACATATAATCAGATGTCCGCTATGACCTAACAGGCTAATTGAATAGGCATGTTTCGATCAGTGCTTCTAAGACTCCCGCTAGTGCTACAACACTTCCGTTACGCGGGCAAAGTACATCTTTGATCGCTTCTAAGACTTCGCTAGTGCCAATACACTCACTCGCTATGTGGGCGTGCATGTCTTATCGAAGGCTTCCGACACCCGCTAGTACTACGACACCTCTCATATGTGGGCCGACACGCTCGATCAACGCTTCCTGACTCTCGCAAGGCTATGACACTCACGTGAAGCACACGCCTGGCTCAAGATCAGACCGCATCTCGTAAATCTATCAGGTTTGCGGTCCCTATCATTCATCGTTATTAGTCTATGCAAAGTAACATTTATATGTTGTCTATTCGGAAACAATATGACTTATAAACCTTTATACGATAAGAATATGAATAATGAACAAGAAGAAGGTATAAGAAATCAGTTTTGTTCTGTAATGTACCTATGGGTACCTTATGTACAAGATTTCCGTTATGAACTTCTTCGAGAGATATGAAATTTCGTTATAAGAATTATGTTACATATATCTTGTAAATGTGGACCACTCCAAGTGGTCATATATATTATTCTGGCTTCCCACTGCTCTATGTTTAGCATAGTGTTTCGATCCTCAAGCAGAAAATTTAAGAGGATCTGTGGTCCGTATCGCCCAAAATAATAACAAAGAGAAGTCCACCCCGATGTAGGTTTTTGTCTCGCTTTGCAATATAAAATGTGTAATAGTTATGGTAATAGTGGAATTTGTATAAGTACAAGTAAATGGAACTTAGGCATGTATATGTACATAACATTTTAAATACCACTACGGTGGTAAGGTAAGAAGATTTATTTTCTCTTATATATATATATATATATATATATATATATATATATATATATATATATATATATATATATATGAAATGGGTCTACCAATGTTCGAAAAAATGTGTTAAAGTTTTAACTCAAAGGGGGAAGGGGCGACATCAGCGAATATATTACACGATATAATTTCCATCAAACAATCATTTCAATGTCAATACATAACACACATATCAACATTCAATCAAGAATAGTAAACCAAGCATGCTATTACAAGGGCAAGTAATAACATCCTTCACTTTCAAGACCTATCAGGCATGTGTAATGCCCAGAAATAGTCCACAACAGCTCGAATCAAGCCATATAATGACCGAAACAGCCCCAAACTCCGCTACAACAGCCATGATAGGCCCTAACCTTCGTCAGTGAACCTTCTTTGGCCTAGGCGAGGTAGAACATAATTTGAATCTAATGGTTCGCTGTGGGCGAGTAAGCCCACCTTCGCCTAGGTGGACACCTTTACCTAGGCAAAGAATGTCGAGTTTTGGGCATTTTTCATCTTAAACAAACCCTTAATACGTTCCACCATTTCAACCCAAAAATCAGCAAAAAGATGGAGATTAAAACAAGAGAAGGAAAGATCCCTACCTCTTGAAACGTAGAAGAACGGTAGGAGGTCCCGAGAACACCTCCTAAACCCGA